>PVKM010017075.1:0-26247 GCA_004027735.1 Carollia perspicillata
AAGAGTTCTCAAAATATCTCTTTTATTAACTTTTTAATATTTTCATAAGGTTGATTTTGAGACTTTTAAAATTCCCTTGACTAAAATAGTTCTGCAAGAAAGAAAAAAATGTAAAAACAAGCTCCCTTGTTTCCAGAGTGAGAGGCAAAGATGCTGCAACAGGCAAATCTTGCTCTCACCTGTACTCATTTTCATTTGACATGCTGCAATTTTTAGATCTTTATATTTCCTTAAGAAATTTGCATTTGCCAGAAAGAATACCATGCAAATATCTGTAAATTACTAACCCTGTTCCTTCATATTGGGTATATTCTCACACAGCTTCCTAGACTACAAAGACATTAAGAATACTATAATTTAGTTATATTTTCTCGGTTTTGAGCAGCATGTATTTCTGGTTATTAGCATGCATGCATTAATTCTTCTATCTTTGGCATTTATATTTTGGGCTTTGACATGAAGATCTCACTTTTACGGTGAATGTATTAAATATTGGTTGTATTTATATTTTTTAAAAAATAGATTTTACTTATTTATTTTTAGAGGGAGGGGAAAGGAAGGAGAGAGGGAGAGAAAGATCAGTGTGTGGTTGCCTCTTGAGTGACCCCTACTGGGAACATGGCCTGACACCTAGGCATGTGTCCTGACTAGGATTTGAACCATCAACCTTTTGGTTTGCAGGCCCATGCTCAATCCACTGGGCTATACCAGCCAGGGCTAAATCTTGGTTATATTTCTTAATTGATATAAAACTAATATAAGTATTGAAAGAAAATATTTTAAATGTTTTTAATAAGTTCTAAACTTTTTGAAAATTTAAGCTAATTTTAAAATAGCACAGTAAACAATTCTTTAAAATATATATATGAGTAAATTTAAATGAAGATGTTGACAAATTGAACACTTCAGGGAAGAGTTGAATTGAAAATAACTGGTAGTGGATTGTCCAGCTATATTACAAAATACTAGTTAAAATATGTTACATAATTTTGTATACATAGCATAATGTAGTATATACTACTTTATCCAGAGACATTAGAGATACTGATTACAAACGGCCCATACAGCTAATGGGAAAGGTCTATTCCTTTCCAATACTTACATTAGTTTTGACAGGCAATGCCAGTCAAAAAACCCCCACAGACAACAACAACAACAACAACAACAACAAAACAAAACAAAAACCCAAACAATAAGAATAAACAGAACAAGTGAAAAATAAAGATAGTTATACATTTCGATAAGGTGATACGCTAGGGGACAGCTAGTAGGGTGAGGGCAACAGGAGGGACAGCTGTTTAAATGCATTGTCAGGGAAGGTCTCTGTGAGCAGGTGACATTTGTTTTGGGAGCTGAGAGGTGAGAAGGCTGACTATTCTTTTGTTAGTAG
Source organism: Carollia perspicillata (assembly GCA_004027735.1). Taxonomy (NCBI): domain Eukaryota; kingdom Metazoa; phylum Chordata; class Mammalia; order Chiroptera; family Phyllostomidae; genus Carollia; species Carollia perspicillata. The sequence continues at coordinate 1,391 of PVKM010017075.1, forward strand.
ACCTTTTCAACTTTTCGAAGGCCCTGCCAGACCAATGCATCAATTCCATAGAATTTTTATTTAAATAGTTTATTGTTTGCCTAATACAGCATTTTAGAAAGGAGACCTAACTAAAAGAACAGTTGATTATTTCTTTGTATATGTAACTAATTTAGTGTTCTGTTGTTGTGGTCTTGCTCTTCTAGAAAGTTATAGGTGAGTGTACTGAGAAGAACTTAAATGCAGATTGCTGAGCCTGTGTTCTATCTAGTTTAGCTCTGCTGCCACAACCTTCGTATCATGTAAACTCGCTAAACCTTATTTTCTCATCTGGAACGGGGCATAGTAGTTCTCTATATTCCCACCCAGATCCAAAAACAATGATCATTCTGATAGGGGCCTAACAGGAAAGTCTGTGACTGCATCCTGGTATATAATCACAGTGAGTTCACTCGCAGACTCAGGACAGCAATTCTCCTGGGAGAATGAGAAAGGATATTAATTGAAAGTATTGTGAAAGAAGACCCCAAAATGGAAGAAAAAAACACTTCTTATTGAAAAATAAATTTGAAGTAACTTGAAAATATTTAAACTTGCATGATTGTTTATCTAGACCTGGGATTTTAATGTTTAGGGTAGAACTTTCATTTAGTATCATATTCTCTGTAATTCAGTATTACTGTGCTAATTCAGTGAACATTTTCTAATAATATGCTGCATACAAATCATCAAGTTCAATTGAGGGGAAACCAATAAGTTCCCGACTTTCAGGGAACATTCTTGCCTGGTGGCTGAGCACACATAAACAAAGAAAATTATTCACTAATTTATTGTTCTTTCTATAGCCCACAAATTTGAAGCAGCCTACAATAATGAACACACCAATACAAACAAACCATCAGGGTGAGGGGAAATCCAGATGGAATGGAAAGCAGTGTCAGATGAGAGATCAGCAAGCAACAGAATTGAACAAAGCTGCTAAGGTTAAAGTGAAATTTTGGTTCTCATCTCAGTAGTGACCAAAACTAAAAAAGAAGCTTAGAGCCCATACAAAGAAGTTACCAGAGGGAAAAGGGGTGGGAGGGTGGTGGGGAGCAGAGGGGGCCAAATATATGGTGACAGAAGAGGATTTGATTTGAGGCTGTGGGCACACAATGTAGTATACAGATGAAGTATCATAGAAATGTACACTTGAAACCTATATAATCTTATCAACCAATGTCACTCCAGTAAATTTAATCTTAAAAAAAGGAAAGAAAAAATTTAAATCTAATGCAACAACAGAAAAAAAAGAAAATATGTCAACTCTTTAGGAGAGGCAAAACCTTTTCTAGGATGCATATTTTACAGAAATTGCATGGAACTTTTGTATCGAAGGATACCGCTTGATGATGACATTTACTGAGTGTTTCTATGTGTGAAGCATGGTCCTAAGAGTTTTACAAGCTTTTTCTCGTGTAATCTTCACAACTCTATGAGCTAGGGACTGTCATGTCATTGATGACAAAACGGAGGCTTGGGGAATCCAACAAGCATGTTGCATGGGAACAGTTGGAGGTAGGCCTTCCACAACTGCTGAGCCCTCCTGCTCGTCTCGAGATTATAGCTCCTCTGTGCAGTGCTCCCTGTCTCCTCTAGCAGGGAGCAAGGTCACAGGCAACACGCCAGCAACATAGACAGCATTAGATTTTATAAGGCTGTTGCTTATAACATGTCTGAAGGTAAGCTTGGGGTAACATGTTGAAGGAATTCAGGGAAAGAATTTCTGCTATGAAGTGAGAGTAAGTCAGACAGCTTAGTAATTGTTTTTGTTGATTGAGGTTTAAAATCTAACCTATCTTGCTGTATAGGGAGGAAGTGCTTTATAAATAATCTTTGCAAAATACAATTTGTGTCCTTGTGATCTTGATGACATTGATCAGGAGACAGTTCCGGTCACGAGTCTGGAGTTACTCTGTTGATTTAAGGGCAGATCACCGTGAGGCAGGAATGGTAATGACTATTACTCTGGGTGAGGATGTCTAGACCCTTGTTAAATCTTTTACCCACTTCTCAACTGTGAGATTCTGGACAAGGTACTCAATATCTCTATGCCTCTGTTTCTTCATCCATAAAATAGAAATCATAATAGTATTTACCTTTTAAGGTAGATACTTGTTATTAAAAAAGACGATGTTTGTAAAGTCTAGAGCTGGGCACACTCTAAGCTCTCTAGGCTAGTGCTGCTTTAGTTCCTCACCTCTCCTCCTCCCCCCTGGATTCCTTCTTCTCAGACTTCCTCCTTTCCCCTCTTTATTCTTTTCATCCTAACTTCCCTCCTTTCCTCTCATCAACTTCTCCTTTTCCATCTCCTCTGCTCTCTCCCCCCACCTCACTGCCAGCCATCATCCCAGTTCATCCTCGTGTATTCAGTTAAGCAGATAGCTTGAGCTGACACCTTGTCATGAATTTGCTATCTAACTCAGTTCTTCTAGTGGACAAAGCCACCCACCCAGGAAACCAAGCCAAGGGGGAATAAGATCTGTTGGGAAGACAAAGGGCCTACAGTGCTCTGCTCTAAGTGTGGGGCCTACAGGAGTAAGTGAGCAGTTATCTCTGCTCAAGGGCACTCACACAGCAAGTGACAGGTCTCTGAGTTTTCAGAAAGAAAAAGAATGGGAGAGATTGAAAGGAGGGGGAGGGGATGTCGAGGGGTAGAAATCATGATTGTCAGGATGTGCATTGTGAAGGAATCTAGTGTTCCAGTGTGCTTGGAGAGCAGAGGATTTATGCAATGTGGGGGATGAGGACAAGGAAGTAGTTTAGGGACAGATTTTTGAAGCCTGCTCTAATTACACTGAACTGTAATTGCAGACTTCCAAGTGTATGCTAGAGACTGACTCTTAATATGTTTGTTTATTTTCCGATATAGAAAATGCCTAATGAACTGGTTTGAAAGGTAAACCAGGCTATTTTCTCAGTTTTATTGAACCAAAATACTATAATATTCACTAAATTCAGTAATATATCATTTGATTTGAGAACTTTATTTCACAGGACCATCTGAATTCAGATTATATTATAAATATTAAGTCATAATTATCATTGCTATCCTCCGTTTACCACCATAATATTTGTTTTTCTTTCTTTGTGATCTTTTGTTAATTCTGGTCCTTGACTGAAAAGTTGAGAATATGTATTGCTATTTACTATATTTTTTCACTGTTACAGAAACTGTCTCCATATTTGTTCTGCAAACATAATTTATTTCAGTTTTATTTCCCTTCATTGGTATGGGAACTATGCTTGAGCTAATGAAATATTGATTTTCATATACCTCAGTGTCTGAGTCTGATCTTTTTTCTAATTTTGAAAAAAGAAGATATTTCTTTTGCCATCAGACAAGTGAATCAAGACCCTAGAAAAGCAATGTAACATACAGGTTATAATAACACAGAGTTGTTTTCCAGAGATTGCATACTATTTAGTCAAAGACAGTAATTGCAATTCTATTTTGAAAACAAAGGCAAAGGTTATTTAATTTATTGTATTCTGTAGTAAATTATTAAAGTGATAGCCTTCCATTAATCATGCCTCTCTATATCAGAGTCCTACTCTGACATTGAGCTGGACCATGTGTTTTGCTTTAACCAATAGGATATTAGCAAACTGTTGCAAGCAGAGCCTTGAAAAACACTTGAGCATTGGGACTGTGTTTGTCTTGCTGCTTTTGGAACCCAGGCTGTGTGTATCTGAAGCAGCCCTGGCTAGCTTGCTGGAGACATGTGGTGTAGCCAACAGCCAGCACCAACATCTGAGTGAGGTCGTCTTGGACCATCCAGTCTCAGCTGCAAATCCATCTGATTGCAGCTTCATGAATGTGTCTCGCAAAAGACCTGCCTGACTGAACGGAGCCCCAATTGCCAACTCACTGAACTTTGGGCTAGTGCGGTGATTGTTATTTTAAACCACTGAGTTAGCGAGGCTTGTTACATAATACTGTTATACCAGTTGCCATTTTTTGTTATCTGTAACATATACACATATATATAGATATCAGAATTGAAGCTAGATCAAATATTCCAATGCTTTTAGTGGAATAGTATTTAAGAACTCAAGATATGAAAAATAGAGTTTCAGAAAGCATAAACTTGCTAAAATAATTAAAGCACTTGACTTTGTAACAAATAATTGTCTAATTAATATTTACTTATTATTTATACTTTGGGCTATTTACAGAATAGATTTGAAGAATTTCACAGTATTAAGACTTGTAGACCCAAAGTAATAGGAAGCACACAAATCCATTTGAATGATAAACCTTTTTTCTTCCATAGGAGAAATTTACAACCCGGATCTTAATCGTACCCCAATAGATAATAGATGTTTGACTACTGTTTTTGCAAAAGTTACAGAAATATTCTTCTAATAGATTTTTTATGTTATCTATTAAAAATTTTAATACATGTAAGAAAATCTTAAATCAGCTCAGGACTTCCTCAGAGGCACTAGGTAACCAGGTGTGATGATTTCCATATGAACGAAAGAGCTTGCTCAGAATCCAGATACAAACTCTCCAGTTTCCCCAGCACCTCCCCTGGTTTCTGTCAGGCATTCATCACCTGAAAAGTGTGTGCAGAATAGAGGGATGTATTTATTGAGCATCTATTTGTGCCAGGCCCATCAGGAAGAACAGGAAGGACTATTGATGGCCCTGACTTGTGTTACTTAAATAATTGTGGAGATGGGTTTGAATCAAATAGCCACCCTTTCTATAACCATCCATTGTGATCAGTGCTACAAAGCCAAAATAGAAGGAACCTAACATACCTGGAAGTGACAGAGACTCCCCAGAGGGAGCAGCGAGAGCACTAGGATCTGCTTGGTGAGGCATGGCCCACGAGTAATTGTTGGGGAACAGCACCCTGGTAGAGGAGAGGGTCACTAACAAAGATGCTGAGGCAGCAGGACCACAGGGGAAGCAGTCAGGGAACTGTAGTAAGGCCAGTGCGCCTGGTGCATAGAGAGCAAGAGAGTGCAGGATGAGATGAAGATGTGGCCAGTGGGCCTTCCTCTCATTCATTTCCTGCACACAGGGAAATTCCATCAAAACACTTTTATATGTCTTTTAAGTTTTCTCAATGAAGCATGAAATATTTTTGTATTGGAAAAAAGTTGTTTGTAAAAGGCAGTGCTGTGTACCTTTTGTCTTATAAAGATGTGCCACTTCACTAATTTTTTATGCCTTTGCTTCTTATTGTACTTGACACCCAGCTCAGTACTTAATTTAAAATTTTAATTAAATCAGCTAGAGATGGGAAAACACAGAGTATAAAAGAACAAACTTGCTGTCAAATGCGATTACCCAAATGGTTCTTGAGAAACAAGAGTTATGTGTCCTGCCCAAAATGTTATATGAGGTCTGTCCGGAAAAAGTCCAGCCATTGTTAATATAACGAGAATGGTTTGCATGACACTGATGTTACCTGGCAGCCAGGGAGAGTAGAGTGGATTGCATGCATGAACAATGACTAGTACTTCACTGTACCAGTTAGTGAGGGTGACAGATGCTGTTGAGTGTGTGCACTGTATGGCTATCACATTCAAAATGACTGAGCGAGTAGAGCAATGACGCTGCATCAAATTTTGCATCTAGCTTGAACATTCCTCTGCGGAAACTATTGGGATGATTCAGAAGGCCACAGCTATGGGCAAACGGTGATTGACAGCTTAATTATGACAATGGACCTGCTCATGCATCATGTCTCATGTGGAGTTTTGTGGTGCTATATCAAATCACCCAGGCAACTCAGCCCCCTTACAACCCAGATTTGGTGCCCTGTGATTTCTGACTTTTCCCAAAACTAAAATTCCCTTTGAAAGGGAAGAGATTTGAGACCATTGATGAGATTCAGGAAAATACCATAGGGCAGCTGATGGTGAATCTAACAAAGGATTTTGCAGAGTGTTTTGAACAGTGGAAGAGACACTGGGAGAACTCTGTGAGGTCCCAAGTGCCTATTTTTAAGGGGTCTGAGGTGTCATTGTCCTATGTACAGTGTTTCTTATATTTTGTACCTTCTTCAACAAATGTCTCTTTCATAGTACATGGCTGGATACTCTCTGGACAAACTCATATGCAGTCCACACTAATATTGATAACATTGTAGGATATTACTGGGGTTTTCTTTCTTCAATTCTGGTCATTATGCAATGAGAGATTTTTGTTGCTGTTAATTCTCTATGGAATCACCACAAACCTTTGCCTTTTCAGGTTGAATGTGACTTAGAGAAAGAGCTAAAAGTCATTTAGAACAAGGTTTGAAAAGGAAAATAGATGATTGAACTGAAAATTTATAATTGTGTTGAAAATATATAACCATAAATTTGTAAGACTAATGTCTTATGTGGCTCTTAAGGCAAAGATTAAGAAATTCTAAATATTTTTTGAGTAATGGCATAACTAGAATAAGAGCCCCCTAGGATGATTGTCTTGAGAGAAAACACACTTATGTAATTATGAAATCTGAAATACGTGTTTAAAAAGACAATTTACTTCATTTAATGAAACTCGGTCATTCCTTCATTCACTCACTCACTCAATCTTTACTGAATGTCTGCTCTGGGAGCGGCTTTCCTCTAGGCGCTTGGCCTACCTCAACGAGTAAAACAGGTGGAGATACCTGCCCTTGAGGAATTGATGTTTTAGTGTGGTGTAGAGAGATTAAAAAGTTAAAAAGTGGATGCAATTAAATAAGTAAATCATATAGTATATTAGAAGTGGTAACTACTATGACAAAAAAGAAAAAGTAGAGCAGAATTAGGAGCCTGGAAATGTGCCCAGACTTAGGCACCTAATGTTATAAAACCGAAAGTGAGGCATAAAGCATAATAAATAATAAGCTTTACTTAAAAAAATTCTTCTTCACAAAATATAACCAAAGACATTGAAATAGAAAAGGGGGTGACAGTATCCAAAGGGGAGAGGGGAGGGAATTTCAGGGAAAAAGGGAGGGGATTATAGGAACAAGTATAAAGAACACATGGACAAAAGCTAAGGGGGGTGGAAATGGGAGGGAGGTGGGGAGCACTGGGGGGGTGGACTGGGACCGGAGTAAACGACAGAAAACTGTGCTTGAATAACAATTAAAATAAAATAAAAATAAAATAAAATAAATTTCTTCTTCATTGAAAAGCCTGACCCTCTTTGTTCTAACTTGCATTTCCTGATTGCAATATTGGCCTCTAATTAGTCTAACTCTGAGGTCATACCAGCACTTCTTGAAATGTTACTATCCAGTGAGTAAAGGAAAAGTACTTGGTATCAAAACCTAGACCCATGGACAGAACCATGTGTATTCAATCTAACACCATCCCTTAAGTCATATTTCAGGGGTTTGACCTGGCTTTATTAATAGTTATCTCACTCGTGTGTGGGGCTTCTCCTCTTCCCTCTTGCTCCTGTGTGCAGTATCTTAGATCTGAGAGTTATGTGTGAGAAAGGCGGGGTTTCCTTCCTGTTTTTGGAGGCAACCCTTTGTCAACACCAAGATGTGGAAAAGCAACTCTATTTGTTCCGTGTTATCCCCAAAGAGGATGAGATCATTTCAGTAGGGCAGAAGGAAATACTTGACACAAACTTTAACCACCAGCAGTTCACCAGACTGGGTTGATTATAGAGTGAACCTCCTGATTTCTGAGTAGTGGAAGGATAATTCTGATTAAAACAAAACATAATAAAAAAGACCCTGGAATTTTCTTCAAATAAATTTAAAGATAATAATTTATTGTGTGAATAATTCTTACCCTTTAGTTCTACCTCCTTGTACCAAGTCAAAAAGTTTCTTTCTTCCAACTGGAAATGAACTTTCCATGCTTTTCTTATGGACTTACTGTCAGCAGCCTATTCCCCATTGCTTCAACGTTTCTGGAAAAAAGACACGTTTCCTTATGAAAATATTGGAGATTCTGGCCTGCTTTGTGCCCCCTATTTTGCGGATTTAGGTGATCACTGATAAAGGTTAGGTGAAGGCCAGTTACGGTAAGCCACCCAGGACAGCACATGTCAGTCGGATGGCTTATTGTGACATTGATCTGATGCACTTGGTGAAAACTATGAAACTTGCATCACATGAAGAAGTGCTGCAAATCGTTAGCTGAAAATACAAGGCCATCGACTTTTCTTGTGAGATGTTCGTGAGCCAGTGTTTATTTAATCCTTCATCGTTCAGGAGAGTCTTTCTTAGACATTTTTAAGAAACTGGACACTTTTTTCCTATAGAGCTCTGTAAGTATGGATGTAATTTCATTCCCAATAGAATAAACTTGAACCAGAATTTTTAGGCCTCTTTTACCCATTTGACTCCCAATTCTTAAACAAACATTTCTGGCTATTTATTTTTCTCTCTTTTTTAGGGGGTTTCCCTTACTCTGCCTAGTGCCTATATGTTGGTGTTCCCCAGCCGTCCTCTGTCCGACCACTTTACAATGTTTGTGTTGTTGGAGGGGCTCTCAGTCCCTGTTTCTTTTCCAACAGCTCTATCAAGATGTAACTCACATAGCATACAATGCTTTCCTTTAGAGCATACTGTGCAATAGCTTTAAATGTATTCACAGAATTGCACATACATTACATGACTAATTTTAGAGCATTTTCATTATCCCAAAAAGAAATCCTGGGCCCCTTAGTTGACAACTGCCACTCTCCCCATCTTTCCTTTTGCCCACGCCTGGTCCTAGGCAACTGCTGATCAACTTTATGTGTCTGTGTGATTTGCCTACCCTGGAAAATTCAAATAAGTGGAATTGTACAATATATGGTCCTTTATTCCACTTAATCCACTTATTCCACTTGTGGAATAACACATATGTGGCTTATTCCACTTAACATAATGTTTTCATCAATTATATAATGTGTATTAGTACTTCATTTTCTTCTCTTTTTTGCTAAATATTTCATTGTGTAAATATACCACATTTTACCCACTCTTCAGTTCATAGACATTTGGATTGTTTCTTCTGTTTGGCTTTTATGAATAATGCTGCTGTGAACATTCGTGTATCAGTTTTTGTGTGGAGACATGCTTTCCTTTCTATTGGCCAGAACTCCTAGGCATTGAGTTGCTGGGTCTTTTGGTAACTCTACGTTTAACCCTTTGAGGAATGAGCTGAGGAGTTGTTCTCATTCATTCTGTGCCTTGAGTCACCATAACTAGCTGTGGTGCTGGCCACAGATGGAGCTTTAGACAAACGTGGGGCACTTACTGCTGACCACGCTTATTTCTATCTGGCCTCCCAGCCTGCAGCCTTTTCCTCCTCAAACCAACCGCTGTATGAAAACCAGAGTGAATTGTCTAAAAGACACATCTAAGCACATAATTTTCCTTCTACAATCCTCCCATGGCTTTCTATAGTCACTGACATGAGTCCAACTCTGTGGTCACAAGGTGTACAAGAATGCCTACCATTTTCCCACTACCCTTGTCACTCCAGCCTTGTCTTGCTCCATTTCCTAACTCCTGTTTTAGGTTCCAGCAGCTCTCGGTGGCTCTGGCTCCCCTCAAACATCATGCTTCAACCTTTGGACCTAAATCATACACATCCAACTGCTTCTAAGCCCAGTGTGGGTTATTTCTGTCCTGGGGTTTGAGATACATTATTTGACTTTGAAGATAGAGAATTGAAAGATACTTACAGTTTTAGAGTAGTGTGGAGAGTAGTAGTTGAAGAAGATTTTATTGGGCGATTACATATTTGTTATGCATTGCTTACATCAATGCAAAGCAGGTGAATCGAATGAGATTTTCCGGACCTGATAAGTTGTGAACACTAATTTCAAGGCAACTATGATTTATGTACATGGTCTCATTTCTTTCACCACTAAGCATTGACTGAGCACTTGCTATGTGCCAAGTGCTATTTCAAACTCTGGGGATACACTGGCCAATATCACAGAATCCCTGTCCTCATTGAGTTTACATTTTATTAAGAAAAACACAATAAAAATTTAAATAAAGAATACTCAGTTGGTAATGAGTATTAGAAGTAAAATAGGACAGTCTGATTTTATAGTGTCCTTCCATGGGGGTGGAGAAAAATCTTAGATGACCAACAAAACCCTGACTAATACCTAAAAGACAAAGATACAGCCAGGTGATAATATGGGGCTATCAATTTCCAGACAGAGGGTTCACTGGGCCAAAGGAGTAAGACCCGGGAAGCCACTGAGGTTGATTAGCTATATAGCAGAGAGTTAGGTTATGATCACATTATTGCTTTTTCCTCAGTATAAGTGTATAAGTTTAAAATATTTAATCAAAACCAGACAGTTGATCTACATAGGTAAATAAGTACATACTTCTCTTAATCTGCTCAGGCTGCCATAACAAAATGCCACAGACTAGGTGGCTTAAAGAACAGATACTTATTTCCTCACAGTTCTAGGGACTTGAAGTCCAAGATCAAGGTGCCAGCACATTCAGTTTCTGGCGAGAGCCCTTTTTCCTGGCTTGCAGATGGTTGCCTTCTTGCTTTGTTCTCACATGGTGTTTTCTCTGTGGATGTACAGAGAGAGAGACAGAGAGAGACAGAGAAGACAGAGAGACAGAGAGAGAGACAGACAGAAAGGGAAAGAGAGAGTTAACGAGATAACATTCATTCTGGTGTCTCTTTTTCTTCTTTTTTCCCCTTATGTAGCTTTATTTATATTATTTTTTAAAGTTCTATACAATGATTTCTTTATAGTTATATAGTTCATTATTTTTTAAAAAATTATTGTTATTCTATTATAGTCATCCCAATTCCCCCCACTTTGCTCTCCTCTGCCCAGCCCATCACTCCCACAGTTAATCCCCACACCATGGTCCTTGTCCATGGGCCACTCATACATGCTCTTTCGTCCCTTTCCCTTCCTTCCACCACTACCCCCCTTTCCCCAGCCCTCTGGTCACTGTCAGTCTGCTCCATGCTTCCATGCCTGTGGTTCTATTTTGTCCATTAGTTTATTTTGTTCATTAGATTCCTCTTATAGGTGAGATCATACGGTGTTTTTCTTTCACTGACTGGCTTATTTCACTTAGCATAATATTCTCCAGTTCCATTTTCCTCTTATAAGGACATCAATCTCCTTGCATTAGGGTCCCACCCTTATTACTTCATTCATTGCTAATTACCTCCCTAAAGAGCCCATTTCTAAATATCATCACATTGGAGCTTAGGGCTTGAGCATGTGAATTTTTGGACTCAACTCAAGTCCATAACAGTACTTGAGTCATTTTAACATTCTAAAAAGATAACTACCATTAATTGAACAAGCAATTAGGTTGGGAGGTACAAACCCAACAGTTGCACATTGGACTAATTTCCTAATAATAAATGGACGTAATTCCCCTTCCTTCCACATAAAATATATGCATTCTAATGTTTAATGTGTGTGCAATTTTAGTGTTAATTTTTTTTGACTTTTTACAATGTTGGCTTTTTAAGGATAAAAGTCCAGTGCACCCCAGTTTTTGATTGCCGATCATTACTGAAGTATTTTCAGAGGAAGATCTTATGGTTTAACTATAATCTCTTCTATGTGAAGTAATATCTTTGATGTATAGATAAAGGTACTTTTATATTCTAGTACAACAAAATAAAAATATGTGCAGAAGATGAAGATCATTAAGTAATGCAAGAAGAGAAGGAAAAGATTGGGAGAAATATCTTTGAGGTCTCTAACAACTTTTAGATTTTATTGAATAATTTGACTGAGTGGTTTAGTCATCAGAAAATCCAGGATAGTAGGATTATATATTTGTGGGAAATAATACAGCATGTAACTTCTACAAACATAGGAATTATGTCTTTGCTTTTCTATAAAGATTAGGATAATATTCTGTTTTCAGCATATGTGTCATAAATGATAGTGAGAGCCAGGATTTCAGATGTTAGGGTCATTTTAAAGGGGATACATTTATTGGGACACAATTCTGTAATCCTTGATTCAAACAAGAAAGTACTGCATTTCAGAACCTAAAATCTAACAGACATCCAATCACTAGTGTCCTGAAATACATACTCATGATGGATATGGCCCTAATGTTGATTTAGTTTAAAAATAATCATCATCTTTGGGAAATTCCATGTTCCAGTATGAAAATAAATGTTCTAATTGAACAATTAAATATTTATATGTATTATATACCTCCCTGTGTAGTAAAGAAATAAATGAATTCTTAAGTTAACTTAATACATTTTTAATATATTACATTAAAAGGCAACTAATGTGGAGAGAATACAGAAAAAATGTTATATATTTTCTTTATATAAAGCACTGGAAGTGCTTTTAAAAGGATATTTTAAAATAATGCTGACTGGACTAGCTATAAGTTTATGATTGCAAATTTGAAATAGAGGCTTAACACTGCCAGGCGGTCCTACCCATCTTATGTAATGAAGTCACCTCTTCTTAGACAATGTTTTTACTCTTCTTCCTTCTCAAATTTCCAGAAACCTCTTCCAGTTCATTGTTTCTCTACATACTTTCAGAGAAAATAAATACACTCAGGCACACTCTACCTCATCTTTCCACTTCCCACCAAAGTCCACTGACCCTTGGCTGACCGTCTCTCATGATGGTAGGCGTATTCCTGCTCCATCTGAGGCCGCCGCTGCCACAGAGGCCCTGGATCCCATCCACCGCTCAAAGACTCGGCTCCTGCAGTGGTGTCTTCTCCCTCCTGTTTCTGGACATTTTTCTGTTTTACTGGAAAATTCCCACTCTGTATATAAACATATATTAATATTATTCATTTCTGACTGATGGAACAAAAGTTCATCTTTCAACCTATGTCATCGTCTGTCTACTTCCCCGTTCCCTTCACATCTTAAAGTGTTTTTTCTTGCTTTATGCTTTTCTCTATCTCATACTGTCTTAATCCAGGAAAGAAGGTTTTTATTCTTACAACTTCACTGAAATGGCTTCCATCAAGGTCAACATCTTTCCCAAGCCGAAGATGATGATGGTGATAATGATGATAAATAATAACACCACCCTATCTATCATGCCTATTATATGTCAGGCATTGTTCTAATTGCTTAATCTGTATTAACTCACTTAATTCTTACAACAACCTTTATAAGCTAGGTACCGTTATAATACCCATTTTACAAATGAAAACCCTGGAAGGTTAAATAATTTGACAAAGGTCTCACTGTGGGTAAGTGATACAGCCAGGGTTTGAACCTGAAGCAGTCTGGTTTAGGGGTTTGGAACCACTATACTATTCTTTATCACTACTCTACTTCCCATCTCAGCAACACTTAATATGGTTGACAGTAGCCTACATGAATTACTTCATCTTTAGTCTTCTGTGGACCATAGAGTTTTAAATCTTATTTTAATTAACTAATTAGTTTTAATTTCTTGCTTTCCTGGTCATTCTCTCTGAGTCTTATTTGCTGGCTCCTTCTTCCCTTCGGCCCTTCAAAGGCTGTAGTTCCCTAGAGCTCTGTCCTCAGCCTTCTTCTTTATTTGTACCTGGGCTCATAGCTGGAGATGCCATCTCCACACTGCTGACTCTCAGATGCTGTTCCCCCATGAGCTCCAGACTTTGCAGAGTCAAAGGCCTACAAGACTTCTCTGCTCTGATTTCTGTTAGGCATCTCAAACTTAACATTGGCCAAGACAAAACTATTGACATCCCCCTCTACTGACTCCCACAAAAATCCCCTCCCACAAGTCTTTCAAGTCTCAGTAAATGAGAGAAAGGTCATGGGAAATGCATTGCTATATCCAGTGGCAATTGAACCAGATTCTCTTTGCAGTGTCATATGCATATTTTGGATTCCTGTGGTCAGTTTTGGATGGGTGCTGAAAGCCCGTGGAAGGTGCTGGTAGGAGAGCTAGTGCACACAGTTCAGGAACTGGGTTTGTGTGGCACATGTTCTAGCCAGATGCCTGCTGTAGATACTTCGAAATGTGTACTTGGCCACAGCATCACAGCAAAGTGTTAGAAGGGACTGGGAATCAGAAGCTGAGAGTAGCTTTTAAGGTGTTAGGAATATTTTAAAGCATTGTTTCAAGTCCTTTGTTTCATCCATACATTTTGAATCAGATTCTCCCTTTTTATAAAGTGACTCTACCCATTTTATAAAGACATCTGACAGGTAGCATGTGCTTTCCCACACAGATCTGTCAGTTCACTCATCTTTATCCACCACCCCCACCTGTGGTTCAGATTTGAAAACCTCCTGAAGCAGAGAATGCTAGTCATTTAGAGGCAGGTGGGTGAAAACTCAAAAGTAAAAATTTGTCTGATACCTTCATTTATCTGACACCCTAACCTACACCTCAGTGGGCAACTCTGGGATGACCTTCGTGGCACCTCTCAGGCATGAGGTTGAGTTCACGAACACTACTCGTAAATGTGTGTGCATATGGCCCTTAAGATTCTGTTCTCCTTCATGTATTTAGACATCAAAAAGTGTCTTAGGAAACCCTTATTTGTACATTGCTACATGACTTTATTCCCCCAAATCAGATCTTGTTATAATCCAAGTTGTTTCTGGAAGATAAAAGTATAATCTCGTTTTGAATGGTAAATTCTGCCTCTCCTGAAGAAGCCCAATAATGTCTTCAATGAAAAGCGGTGACAGTCATTTCACATGCAAAGAGGTGGGTGTTTTTCTTGCAAACCTTAGGATGGATGTCACCACTTAAAGGAACAGTATTTTTTCTTCTGGAAGACACTTCAAGGATCCTCAGTGATCTCTAAACTGCCGGTGAAGGCTCAAGTGAGTCTGATATCATAAATCTTGATTAGAGTTCTTTATTTTCTCCCTAAACAGGTGGATTAGAAAAATCAAATATTTTACACATTATATTTTATTTCCTCAATTATTTTTAAAAAGAGAGGCTATTTTAGTTTTACTTTAAAATTTGCATAGTTAATACATGAACATGGCACTTAATTCGGAAGGTATTTAATGACACAGTGAAAATTCTTTTTCTGTGCTGTGTTTTATTACCCAGTCCTTTCTGGAGGGAACCAGGGTTATTGATTTCTAGGTATATACACCACTGTGCTCTTGACCCTTAAGGTTACACTAATGTAACAGTTCATGTACATCACTAAAAATCTGAATATACTTTATACCTTTAAAAGTGTGCATACTATAATTCTATAAATAATGATATTAATAAAAGACAATCCACAGACATCATAAAAGAAAGTTTTAGCTCTTACTATTTCTTTCATTCTTTTTATATTTCCATAATGTTTATTTCATCTTACATGCTCTCTGCTAAGTATCTTGTTTCATTGATTCCGAAATTAAAATGTTTCTTATAATTCTTGGAATCTTACATTAGTTGGCAATGTTTTTGTTTCTTAATTGTACAATAAATAAATAACTGTGTGTCTTAGATTAGATGAAATATATTTTAATCTCATTATTTCTTGAAAAAATGACAAGTTACAACTATGGTAGATAAAATAAATGAGGAGGGTTTGGTAGGCCTCTGTTAGACCTAAAAGCAAAAATGAAAATTATTTAAAATTTTACTCCCAATCTTTAATTATTTTTAGACTTTAGACTACAGTACAATGTATATAACTAGAATTTAAAAATATAATATTCTCATTTTCAAATGTCGCCTAATGATGTAGATGAAGAAATACTGCAGACTAATGTCTAATAAGGTGATTAAGTCAATATATTTTTTAAATGCTAGTGTTTGGACATTTATTTGAGATACAGATCTACTGAATTTAACTTGAGAACTGCTCTCTGGCATTATTCAGAACAAAGACTATCTAGCAGCACCTCCTTGTTATACAAGGTGCAGAAATGACATCCTCACCGGTATTGATATGTGAAAGGAGATATTTTTCCTTAAGACATTACAAATGGGGTCCAGTTGATGGTGTTCCATAGTGTGTGTGCTTCTTTTAAAAACATTTGTTTTTAAAATGTTTGGCTTGTCACTGTATGAGATACAGATGTATGAGAAAGTCCAGGATAAATTAGATGTGTTGCTTCCTCGGAGCTTGGGTCTGTTGGTGTAGATAAGCAGTGTGCAAATAGCCAGAAAAAAAATTGAAGAAGTAAACAGTGCCATGAAAGACACATCAATGAAGAGAAAGACATGACATGCATCAGAAAAAGATAAGAAAAGCTTCATGAAGGAAGTATTTCTACAAAATTGATTAAAAACTAACACAGGAAATTAGTTGGTTACTCAATTTAGGTGAGCTGGACCCTTTTCCAAGATAATAGTGACTTTTTGTCTATATTGTTTTAAGTGAAAAGTTCTGTCAAAACTCTGGGTAACCTCACTTGTTATTTGACAAGTATGATGCAAAGTTAAAATGGGTGAAGTTTCTTAAGGGTTTGAGAGCGTGAGTATCAACGCAACACCTGATAACTAACTAACTATAAGCTAAGCTGAAAATAGACTTTTGATGTGGTGGGAAGTAAAGGGTCCCCAGATTGGTCATCCCGTCTGCCACAGCTGTGATAGAAACTTTGTGGGACTCTACACTTTCCTCCATTTCGAACCTGGGTTCTTCAGTGCGCCACTGAGGGGAAGCACCGCCGTGGTCTCACTTCCCTAGTTTAGTCCAGAATCCACAACTAGTTCCTCTATTTTCTCCTTATTTTCTTTTAAGGAGGCATTGCCATCACTAGTTACTGTAAAAACAGATGCAAAATAGAAAATAAACATTTCCATAGATATTTAAGTCATCATTTGAACAGAGATGTATTGGCCACAGGAGATTTGTATCTTGCATATGTTTTAATTGAAAAGGAGCACAACTTTAATTTTAGTCAGAACTTTGGTTATCTGAACAGGTTTTAGGACCATATTTATTAAAGATTGTAAAGTGTTTCCCCAAAAATCTTGCATGTTTGCACCAGGAATTGATGCTATCTTTTCTTCTTAAAAAATAATAACACTCTCACATCTATTTCAGAAACTTAGAGAGATGCAATTGACAGCAGAAATCTGAAATCAGGTGCGGGTGCAGTAAATCTTACCACTCACTGTAGTGACGGAATAGAAAAAGATTTCAAATGTTCACCTTGACTATAGGAACTTCTGTATTTCGATTGCACTTAGTTTAGCCTCACCAGTGACTATGATCTTGGGAGCGGGCTAGACCAAGGAGAAATTCAATAATAAAATTGATGTATTCTAGTCCACATTTATAGGCAGCTACTAGCATCTGGATCTCTGCTTTGTAAGGCCAGTGTGTCACTTAGGGTTTTGCTAGTGGCTACAGAAAATAAACTCAAAAATTTCACTGGCTTGAAACAATAGAAGTTGATTTCTCACTCATATAACATCTAGCATGTGTGTTTCTGAGCTTTCCTGCAATCTAGGCTACTTTCATATTTGGACCATGCTATTTGATAGAGGTCTTGGAATCCTCTGTGTTCAGTCAAAAAGAGAAAGATAAAGGAGAGAGAAAAGAAGACACAGCCTTCTTTTCACCTTGGCTATTAAGTGACACACATCTCTTGGACTTCTATTCCACTGGTAAGATATGGCCCTGTCTAGAATGCAAGGGTTGCTGGGAAATGTAACCAGCTGGGCAGCTGCTTTCTGGAAAAACACACAAAGAGAGTGGGTCAGTTTGCTGCCTTCACAGTATCTGTAGTATGGTGGTAGTAGGGCGGGATGGGGTGGCAAGAGGGAGAGTGGTGACAGGGTCCACAAATTTTTTTAGATAGTAAGCTGTCTCTGAACAGTGTAAGTTGCTCATACCCGATTGGAGTACATTCTATGGAAAGCTCAGTGGTCATTTGTTTTGAAAAGCTGTGCCCTTTGGGGAATATATTTCAAACCCACTAACCTAGTGTTTGTGAGAATTTCAAATCCAGGAAACCTACCTGCTCTTTTTTTTAAACTTTGTATGTTCCTTCTAAAAGGAAATGGGAATTTATGAAAAGATACTTCTGATTTGTTTTGCTTGTCTGAAAACATTTGAGCTGCTGAAGTACTGATATAAGGAAATTGTTTTCTGACAAAGGTATTAATTAACCTACAGTAGAATGTCATGACTAAGAACTTTTGGGCTCAGAGATATAAGGTATGTGCCTAAGAAATCTCTCCCTCATTGAAGTCAGTACATTTGTCTTCCGATGTTATTTTCTGCTTCTCTGTTGCCCTAGGCAAGTTCTTAACCACCCTCAACTGTAAAATTAAAATTAAACTTGATGATCCAGCTCTGACTCCTTCTGTATTAAATTTGTTTCAGTCTATAGTTTAAAGATTGAAGTTTAAAGGGATAGCCTGAAGGGTGAAGAGTAAAAAGAATACGCCTAGCATGTGAAGCACCACCCTTGTTGAACAAAAAAAGTTCCCGTCTTCTGAGAATTTGTATTCAGAGTAAAAGATATTTAAATATAAATTAATCCGATGACGATTTTGTAATTATCTGTCAGTTTGGGGGGCTTTTAGAATGTTATTGGGCCCCTCAGCCTTGTAAATGGACTCCAGTTTGTATCATTCTTATTTGTCATTGCTACTCTGCTTTGCTTTTGCTTAGAGTGTGTCCTCCTATGCTAGAAAATGTAGGTATTTGTTTTGTTGTTTGGTTTTGGTGTTAGGGGGACCTTAAGTGGTCAAGACTGAATTGTTGAATGTACATCCCTGAATTCTAGGTAATCTATGAGAGCAGCCTATCCTTCTGATGGAAAATGTCATTGATCTCAGGGTGTGTGCTGATTGGTTTAGAGTCTTGGTACATTTGTAAGTATACTGAACATGTCCTTATCAGGCAACCATCAACTAATTTTATAATGAAAATAATTTTACTTCTATTGAATACCACTTTTGTCATTCCTTTGAATGCCATACTAAGTATTGTTTTATTTTTTAAAAAAGGAACATCTGTCATATAGTAGATACTGAACAATAGGCAGCTACTTATTGTTTCTACTAAATAACTTTTTTCTGGATTTTCACCCTTTCCAGATTATGTTGATTCTTTTGGATTTCTTTCAGCCCACTCTAAGACCCCTTTACAAATGTTTAATAGCAGCCAATGGATGGGAGGGAACTTACTACATGTACTGGTGGATATTATGACACACGAGAAACCTCATGGAAGGTGCAGGGGGGAAGGTGCCTGGATATGGGTGATTAACAGGCTGTAAGCAAGGCCAGCTTTCCTTAATGACAGATGGGATCACTTTTATGAAATTGATTTTATTCTAAGGCTGCTGGCATGCTTATTGGTCTACAAAATTTACAAGCTGCCTGGTCTTTGAGATTCCACTGTAATAGTCCATCCTCTTTGCTTTGCTCTTTTAAAGTCTATTGTTGGCTAGCGTTGGGGCCATAATACTTTAAACTTACTATTAATCATTAACACCTTGCTGTGAATATTTTTGTGAGGTTGTTTTGGGCCAGTTAATAAAGTATGGCAAGGCTTGGGACCTGAAAGGAGGGAGCTGTCCTGACTTTGAGCAAAGGGTTTCAGCTTCCATCTCGTCCTCCTCTTGGGGTCCAGAGTCGGCCTGGGGGCTCCTGTACCTGTTCCTGAAACAAAGAGCACTTGGAGGAAGAGTGAAAAAAATCCCTTTTCCTTAGGGCAGCTCGGGTAAGGCTCAGTCTTTTAAAGAAATTATTACTAGAATACTGTAGAAAAGAAAAGGAATGCTGATGTATGGAAATAAAGAGGAATATGGAGCCCCGATATCTTATCTTTCTTAACTGTAGCGCACAGGTTGGTTTGATTGATTCCTTTAGCTTGACTTAACCATGCTATTGGAAAAGGAAGCCCCAAATTCTCTTTTGGTACAGCCATTCACAGTGCTTCTTAATGGTGAGACTAAATAGACTGAAAACTGATTGCAGCTTTTCTAGCCATATCCCACATGGAGAAAATTGGTTTTCAGGCTACATGGCAGCATATTCTTCCCTGCTTAAGAACTACGGATGACCAATACTTGGAAAAAAGTTGAGAAATACCTTTAAAATTTGGAGAATTTTTCAAATCAATAGAAATGAGGGGCACATGGCACCTGAAGAATGGTGTAGAAATGCTGAGAGCTCAGAAAGTTTGGGCTAAAGCCAAACTTTATGTCTCAGTTTTACTTAGAGTTTGCTGTATGTGACAACCTTTGAATGGTTACCAGATTTATTTCTGTAAAAGTTGAATGCTAGTTCTTATTTTGTCTTTTTTATTTTGACCTACTTAAAAACTTTTGTAATAAAGTGTTACTATTTATTTATAAAAGGTGAATGATACTAATATGAAATCATTGGGAAAGGTCTGTTTTGACTCAGCTTGAATTTCTCCTCTAGTTTTATGAAGGCTGTTGCTGTGATCTTAGGAGGAAATGCTAGTCCTTGCTGGTTAAGAGCAAATTCCCTGACACATCTCAATACTGTGTCCTGCAGAGCACCCAGTTCACAGTGTGAGCCAAGTAATTGTCAGTTTGGAAAGGTAATTGGTTTCCTCATGCAGTGCTGGGTTGAAAATGAATATTAATTAATCTTATCAAAGTAAATTATTTTAAATACAGAACTTTCTAAATGAACCCCTAAATTATTTTGTACCCATGTTTCACATTCTCTCTGGGTTAATTTTTTTGTCCTCTTCACAATTAGCACTTAATTAAAGTTACTATTAATTTACTTTTCTACCTGGTTATTTTTGGTACAGTGAGTTTTAAATACAATATTTATTATTGTGTTTTAGAATACTCTTTACAAATGGTAAATATTCTGCTTCTCATAGAATAGCTTCTCAAGAACAATTTTATTCTTTGTTTTATTTAGTTTTTAGTTATTTTAGTTTTAGTTTATTGGTTTTGTTTTTTAGTCTTTGTTTATTAAAAACACACTGCCAGTTTTGTTTTCTAAAGCCTGCTTTCCGGCTGCGTGTTATTCCCTTTCCTTGCCCTTGTTCTGGTCCAGCGAGATGGGGTCAGAACAAGCAGCTCTGGTCTGTGCTTCCCCCACAGCACGTGGCCTGCTAACCTGGAGGGAACTTCCAAATCTCAGGCTTACTGCCAAGCACAAAACTCCCATGAGATCAGCAACTGTGCTCCACTCATATCTGAAGTCCCGGCACCTAGCCCAGGTCCTGGTCCTCAGCGGGTTCTCGGTCAATGCTGGTTGAATTGAAGTGAATGGGAAATACAGGCAAGTAAGTCAGAATTCTCTGATTGTCAAGTGATAGAAAAGCCAGCTCAAACCAGCCTGAACAAAATGGGAATTTACTGGCTCAAGTAACTGAGATGTCCATGGATACCCATGACTTCAGGTTTGACAGGATCCCAGGGTCTTCCCAGTGTCATTAGAATACCATGCATCTCCCTTTTTCTTTCTGCCCTGGACTCTGCTGTCCTCTGTGTTGGCAGGCTCCTTGCATGTGGTGGCCAAGAGGACCACCCACAGCTTCAGACTTATGTCGCCCTGACAAGCGCTAGCCTGCTCAGAAGCGTCTGTGTAGATACCTTCAGCCTAAGTCCTGTTCTGACGCTGAGTCTCAGTGGCCTGCTGTTGTAGATGGTTTCATCATCTCCTAACCCATCACTTTGTACAGGGGAATAGTGTATTCTGGCCAGACCTGGGTCACGAATGGCCAGCCCTGGGTCAGGATCCACCGAAACTGTATGTTCTTAGGAAGGGACATGGTAGTTCCCCAGAAAGATGCCTGCAGGTGACTACCACCCTAGGAAGATGTTACAAAGTAAGGAATGGTAGCAACTGGCAATAGATCACAAATGCAAAATATACTGTAAATTTGAAACTGGATTAACCTCCTTCCAAGGGGCTACACTTAGTGTTTTTAGGGACTCAGTAATAGATTTAAACCTCTACTTGGGGTTTCTGGGCTTCTAAACCTGTAAGACATGGTGGAAAAAAAAAGTATCCTCCCTCCTCAGTGTGTAGACTATTGAAAGATTAATCATCATATTTGTCTGGATATTGTGCCCATTGCAGACTTAATTATTTTCCTCTTAAAAATGAATCATTATGGAACAAACACTGACTAGCACAAGTTTTATTTAGTCTGATGTTTGTTTCTGTAACTCCTGATGGAATCTCTTATAAGGGACAATTACTGGATTTCCCTCTTAGCGGTATGCCCAGGGCTTCACCCTAGTGGCAGAAGCTCCCTCAATGTCCCATTCTTTTTTTTAAGGTTTTATTTATTTATTTTTTGAGAGCAGGGAAGGAAAAGGGAAGGAGAGGAAAAGGAGAGGGAGAGAAACATCAATGTGTGGTTTCCTCTTGAGTGCCCTCTACTGGGGACCTGGTCTGCAACCCAGGCATGTTCCCTGACTGGGACTCGAACTAGCAACCCTTTGGTTCACAGGCTTGTGCTCAATCCACTGAGCCACATCAGCCAGGGTTGAATGTCTCATTCTTAAGAGGGTCTCCTGGAGTGTGATGATGAGGCACTATCTTCCTTGAAACCCTAGCCTAAGTCTCTTCGGGACTCTGCAAAATTCCCTATGTTCTTTTTAAATGTGCTTGTTTGGGTTACAAGTGCTCGTATGCAAATTGATTCCTGTGAAAAAATTTTGTGAGTCCCAGCATTCCCCAGGACAAGACAGACAAATGCCCTAATAACGAACCCAAGTGCCATGAGAAAGTGCATTGCTAAGTTAACGCTATGCTGTAATCTCCTTACACGGTACTGTCTTACCTTCATGAGGTCAGGCAGAGTAGAAGCTAGAATTTGCTATGGAGACTTATCAAAAACCCTTTGAACTTTAATAGCATACCTTCCTCTTTCTCCCCTTGGTTTGCAAATACAAGATGCACTTTCAAATTGTCTGGGGCCCTCTGTTACTCTTGAGACATCACTTCCTGGTGACTTGGACTCGTATTGTGTTTTTGTGAATGTCTACAGAAATTATACTAATTAAGAATATTGAAAAGTAAGGTCCTTCTGTAGCAGAATATAATAAAATATAGTAGTCAAGTAAACTTATTTTCATTATATTGAGATGCTGCATAAATGCATATATCAGTATGCTTTTTCATACTATACATATTTTTACTTATTGTAGAAAGATTAATTGACCTTTAAAGAATTTCATATCAATTATTACTTGAATAAAAAATAAAGCTTTTGGTAACTGGTGGAATAGACAGTTATAATAACATAATACTATTTTATATTTTATCTAAACATTAATTTTCTTAATCTATCCAAATTAAAATACCAATACATTGGAAAAATTTTATTTTAGCAAATTAATTCAAATGCTATACAAGAACGTTCTATTTTAGGTAGACCCTTTTTAATAAAACTTAAATGGTAAGTCTTTATATTATCACTTAAATTCACTCATGGGTCATCAAGACCCACGTGAGGACATGATTGTGAAATGGGCAATGCCCAGTGTGCCTTCTAAGAAATAAAGGATTCTCACCATTTCTTTGTAGTTGTTGTTGTTACTAGTTGTTATTAGTTTGTCTCCTAGATGCCCTAAGTTTTGAGCCTCCACAAAATTTTATCTTAATGTTCAGCATGATATTCTTCTTGTAGTTCTTTGTGTAAGATCTGCTATGTTACCGTCACTTTTGTGCTATTTTCGCAGTTATTATGGGCCAAAGCTGTTTACCAAAACAAAATGAATGACTGTAGTAGATCAAAGGAAACATGGCACAAATACAGCTTACATATTATATAGGTTGTATAATAAAAGAATTATCTTATTCCTTTTATAGTTGATGTCTAAGGCATTTGTGTTGGGATTTGAAATCTCGTTGTGAGATTTCAAGCTGCAGATATGGAAATAGAAATGGTCCTCTGGTGTGTAGTGGGCAGGCATGGCATACAGGGAAGCTGGAGATCACAGAAATGGACAGAGACGGGGTCCTGTTTCATTCAGTACATCTCTCCAACCTTAATTTTTAAATATTTGTCCTTAATATCCTTGAACCTCTCCATTTCCCAGAATTAGCACTTCCAACCCATTATACTCATAGAACTTGATCCATTTCCCTGTAACAACAGAGCATGTTGAATTGTGACAATTGGCTTGCAAGGCTGTCTTATCTATCAGCCTGGAATCTCTCTAAGAGCAGGACCAAGGTCTTATTACTTGGAATCCTTTACGTTGGAGAAGTGCTGATCTATACAGAAGGCACTTGAAATTTGAATACAGTTGAATAAATGAGATGGTCTCACTTTTACTTAAATAGCAAGTGTATATTTTGTTTGTCTCCTAAGACTGCTACATACCTTAATTCCAAATAAAATGTAGCAATGGCTCCTCATTGCCTTTGAAATAAACTCTGAATTCTGCTTTACATATGAGTCCCTTTATGTCCAGGCTCTTGGTATTTTCTCTGCCTCATCAGTCAGAGCCTTGTCTCCGGCACATTATGTTTTGGTCGCATTTGCCGTCTGCAGTCCCACATATTGCCATACAATTCACTGTTTCCTTTCTGCATTCTTACTGGCCCTTCTGTCTGGAAAACGTGTTCTCCACTTTTATTTTATTAATTTGATTTATTACAGAAACATATCATATAAAATTCAGGTAAAGAATTTGCTTCTTTTCAAAATTTACATTTATATTTGTAGTGTTCAGTGGTTTCTGTGATTAAGGTGTATTTTCTACTTTGTTGAGATACTTTTAAATCCAAAGAAATATGTGCTTATGACCAATGGACAATAAAAACAATAACAATAGACAGCCTTTATTAATTATACATTATATGCTGGCATTATGCTAGCACTTCACTAGAGTATCTTACTTATTGCTCAAAACAACTCAGTGCCAAGTACAATTCATACCCTATTTTACTGATGAGGAAATGAACGTTTAGCTGGAGTGATTTGCCAGGGTCCACATAGCTGATGATAGAGTGACCACTAACAGTTATTCAGCTCCCCTCCCTACTTCAGTCCTATTTTCCTGAGCAGTGTCAT
>PVKM010017076.1:0-26245 GCA_004027735.1 Carollia perspicillata
GCCCTCCTGCCCTGCCACCTTCTGAAGAGTATTCCCATCTCAGAGTGAGGGTTATAAGTCGTAGTTATCAATTGAGATGAAATGAATTTGTTGTGTTAAAAATTCATGAACTAAATAAAACAGCATCTAAAAAGCAGAAACTGCACCAGGTGAACCAAAGCCATTACAAAAATGTATCAGGCAAGACAGACTTACTTGACGTCACTAATGCAGGAACCCAAAGAAGCATCGCCATTACTCAGACAGCAGAGATAAAGCGAGTGCTCCAATGCACAAGCAATCGTTCATGCTGCTCTGTTTGTTTGCATGGCCATACAATCCTTGGGTTCTTTTGTCTCTCTATTCTTGATGGTGGATTTAGTTCAACAAGATAATCACACACAAGAACGTCCCTAATGCCTGATGGACACTAGTTTGGAAAAGTGTGAAAACTTCCATGGAAAACGTTTAGGTCCAAGCTGGATCTGCAGATTCAGTGGAGACTGACGTCAAGAGCAGTTATCGAAATCCAACCAGAGGGAGTGAATATCAGAGCAACAAGCCACAGGGTGCAGCAGGAGAGCACCCGCTTAGGAAACGGTGTGTCTTCCTTCCTGTGAAGTATCTGTCGTGAGTTGAATTGTGTCCCTCAAAAGGATACATTCAAGTCCCAACCCCCAGCACCTGTGAAGGTGACCTTATTTGGAAACAAGGTCTTTGCAGAAGTAATCGATTTAACACTGGTATGCCCTAAATCCAGTATGATGGCTCTCCTTATGAGAGGACGGGAGACACACAGACAAGCCTGGCACATGATGATGGAGACAGAGATTGGGGTGGCACGTCTACAAGCCAAGGACGGCAGGCAAGCACCAGCAGCTGGAAGAGGCAAGGAAGGATCTTCCCTACAGACTTCAGACAGGGTGTGGCTCTGCCCACACCTTGATTTCAGACTTTCGGGCCAAGTGCGAGACACTATTCGTCAAACGCAGTTAATCCTCTTTCACAGGACTTACTTATTCCCCAAGCCCCACACTCTAGAGCTCCGGACAGGGATCAGTGCTATGCTGCGTAGCTGCACTGGGCATGTGCAGAAGGTAGAAGGCTGCACCACGCACATTGGCACTGGAGTCCTTAAAAACATTAAAAAACTGTGCCATTTATTTGATCTAACAGTACAGAGAAAGCAAATACCTTACATACCCCCGTACTAATTTTGAGCTCAAAATAGATCAAGTATCTTTAAAACCATTCAGAAAAATAAGATAAAGTAAAATGACAGCACCACCTTCTTTGTCTGTCATTTTTTATTTTTTATTTTTTATTGTTGTTTAAGTACAGTTGTCTCTATTTTCCTCCCACCACTCCCCCCACCCCAGCCATGCCCCCCTCCCACCCTCGATCCTACCCCGCTTTGGCTTTGTCCATGTGTCCTTTATACATGTTCCTGACAACCCTTCCCCCGTTCCTCCCATTAGCCCCTCCCACCTCCCCTCTGGTTACCGTCACTGTCTCTGGTTATATTTTGCTTTCTTGTTTGGGTTGTTGATTAGGTTAAACTTATAGGTGAGATCATATGGTATTTGTTTTGTCTCTCTATCATTTTATCAATGGGAAAGGCACAGCACAAACTAAAGGTATGTTGGCAAATCAGTTCAAGCAAGAAGCACGCAGACAGGACTTCATCCAAAATACAGATGCAGCCACTAAACAGCTGGAGCCAAAAACTCTGCAATTTACCACCTGGCTTCACTTGGAGTTTTTGGAATCATCAACAAAATGTTTTTTTTTTAATTTCCTTCCAAGAGGCAGCTGTGTAGAACAAACATGAGCTGGGTGGGGGAGCTGGCAGCCCAGGGTAAGAGGGACTTCAAGATGGGCTGATCTGTGCTGAATTAAAATGCCACTATTGGGAAGGCTCCACATGCAAGCCCTCAACGCTGTCAGGGCAAATCCCCTGAAGTTCTCCTTTTCATCTTCCTTATTTCCCCAGTAACTGCTTCCACATGGCGTAGTACACTAGTCTCTGAGCCTGCCACCTTTCTACTTGCCTGACCTTTCCCATGGCTACACGTTACTACAAAATGACTCCTTTTTGCATGATCAAAACTGACACCACCACTCGTAAATCATGCCTGGATAACTCCGTACCATTCCACCTACTGGGGTTTTAGGAACCGGTTCTTTAAAAGGCATCATTCAGGGGCCATATGGTAAGACACAGACTTGGCACCTGTGGCATTTGGGGGTGGATAATTCTTTGTGTGTGTGTTGGGAGGGGGGTGCTACCCTGTGCAACACCTCTGAATTCTACCTACTAGAGGACAGTGATATCCCCCCAATCCAGGCTGTGACAATTAAAAATGTTTCCAAAACTAGAAAAATGTTCCCTGGGAGTGACCTCACTCCCAGACGAGAACAACTTTTATCATGAATAGGAGCTAACCTCTGGAGTCAGACCCTCTGAGTCCAAACTGCTTCTTCCACTGGTGAGCAGCTTAGCCATGAGCAAGGTACTTCAATGTCCCATGTCTGTTTCTACATTTAGAAAGTATGAGTGTGAGGATGCCTACCTCGTGGCGCTACGTGGGGATAAACGAGGTTACATAAGGAAAGCACCCAGAACAGAGCTTAGCACAGCCCAATGATACACGTGCTGACTGCTTATACTCTGTGTTCTGCACAAGGCACATTAACAGCAGAATCCACACTCAAGCCACCCAAGCAGTGAAGAATTCTCCTTACCCAAAGAGGGGTCTAGGCTTTGCCTTGTGCTCCTAGGCAGTCATCCCTGAGCCCCTAGAATGCTCTGCCTGACAGAGGTGTCTCTGTTTGCCTGGGAGTTTTGGCCAGAGACAGTCTAAATATGATCTGCAATGGGGGTTTAGAGCCATCCTGCATCAGTTCTGCCTCAGAGCGGCTGGAAACTACAGGTATCGTGTAAAGCTGGAGACTAAAGGTCAGCCATGCAGGCGGTATATGATTGAGCCCCAGTAAAAACTCTGGACACAGAAGAGACAGCTGACCTTCCCAGGCAGGCAATACTCCATGCACAGTGCCACATAACACTGTCGAGGGAGGAGCACTATCCAGGACTGCACAGAGAGAGAACAGTGAGAGCTCCACATTTGCTAGTCTTCCCGGACGCTTCCCTTGGCTGATGTTCACCTCTATTCTTTCCTTGTAATAAACCATAGCTGTGAGTATAATGGCTTTCAGCGAGTTCTGTGAATTCTTCTAGGAAGTTACCAAACCTCAGGGTGGTCTTGGGAACCCTGAACCTGCCAGTGGTGTCAGTGGTGAGGGTGGCCGTGTGTGGCTGTCCCCTTCATTTGCGCAGTGTGCTCACTCCTGCACCTCCTTACTACAACAGTGTTAATTTAACCATCTCCTACAGGGAACTGCTCCTTGAGCACAATTCCTTAAGCACAGTGAACCTACTATACATAACACTTATAGAAGGTTAGTGCTCACCGAGGGGCTTATATTAAAAGATACCAGACTTACAGCTAATGTGATAGAATGATTTCATTTTTAATCTGCATGCCTATTGAATGGGGCAGCTGTGGCCAAAAGGGTTGGGCAGCATTTCAAACTCCAGTGGAGGAATGGGGCCCAAAGTGGCCCTTTTCTGGAAAGATGTGTGAGCAGGCCCATAGTGTGAGAAAGATATCTCACCCAAGCCCCCAACATAGGAAGAGTGACCAAAAAGAGCTGCAACCTGCCTGGCCATGGCCTTTTCTGAGCATCAGGCACACATAGCCATGTCCCAGAACCTTGCCCAAGCCACAAGCAGGGCTGGCAACCCCACCTGCAATGTCAAGTAGACCGAGGCTCCACAAACAATCTAGTTCTCCTGGGGGCCTGGCTGCATAATGAAGGCAATCTCACAGGTGGAATTATGTCTCAGGGCAGAAGTAGAAAATCCCACTCAACCTGAGCTTGGAAAGGGCAATGTCCAAGCACACAGGAATAACTAGAGCTGGGACATTTAGCCAACAAACTCAACACCTGCAAGAAATTGATCTTGAGAAAATGGAAGTGAAAAATGACTATGAAATAAATATGCTTAATATGCTCAAAGATATTTTTTAAAGCCAGTGGACAGAATCAATATAACCAAAATGTATATCATAAAAACAAAAGATAGGTAAAAACAGAACAAGTGGATAAAAAAATCCGACAACAACAACAAATCTGGAGATGACAAAATCAAGCCATCCATTAACGGAGACCCTGAGTGAGTAGCCATGAGCGCCTTCCATCAGTGGGCCATTCTCGTAGGTGCAAAGAGACAACAGTAAAAAGACAGTCACAGCCTGGAGTTTATATTCTCTCAGGGGATACAGCCAGTAGACAAAGAGAGAGAGATGTAATACAATGGGGGTGCTGTAAATCATCATCAGTGCTATGGGGAGAAAGCAGGCTGAGGGAGTCTCCCCATGGGTTAGCATATGGAGACCAAAGACCACTGCTCTGAGGCAGGGACGCATGAGGTTGACGAAGGTAACAGAGGGGCCACGCAATATGTGGAAGAAGTGCACTCTAGACAGTTGGGAGGTCCTCATCCTGATAAACTGGCTCTCTTAAAAAATAATAATACAACAGACATTGAATTCCTGGCAAAATTATCGATGACCCAATTATGGTGAAAACAGGTCTGATGCCTCTCACACTGTTAATCACTTCCACAGTTGGAGCCCTGGCTAATACACTTGGTCAAAACAATGCATGAGAACAGAGTGAATTTGGAATTTGGAAGTACGAAAATGTTAATTTTCTGGAGGTGATTAATACTGTCTATATAAATAAACTGACACCCTTGGATAAACTAACCGAGCTAATAAGAGTTCACCATACCAGGTCAACATAAAAAAGAACAACATCCTTATGCATAGATACTAAATAGAAAAGAGAATAAGAAAAAAGCCCTTTTATAAAACCACCAAAAAATTATAGAGAGTGAGGAACAAGTCTAAGGAACATTACTACTGATTTTGTGAAGAGAAGAAGTCTTCGAAGGACATAAAATAAAACCAGAATTATTAGAGAGACATGCTATGCCATTCTACAGAAAGACTCAATACAAAGAAAAAAAAGCACATCTCTGGATGTTTTATATAATATCATTTTATTATTTCCTAATTGTTAAATACCTTTCAAAACAAAAAATGGGAAATGCCATATAATTTAACTCCAGATGCCAGCTGGAGTTTGCACTGAGCATGACAAGCTGATTCTGTAATTCCTGTAGAGACTAAGCTAAGAAAAATTCTAAATGACAGAAAAACAGAACAACATGGAGGGGATACTTGCTCTTCCACAAAGTAAGGCTTCTTATAAAGCTTTATCCTTAAATCAAAGTAGCATTGGTGCAAGGAGACACCAGTGGCTCCATGCCACAGGCCAGGAAACCAATCCTCTTAAGCCACCTCCTTCTTCCGTTCTGTGTGCACCAGTGTGAGGGTAGGAGGGACTGTGGACCATGTGCACCATTTAAGGCAGTCAGGTGAGGCCCGAGGACAAGGGATGTGAAAAACACAGGCAGAGCTGAGGCAAGGGAGGAACTAGCCTGAGCAAGGAGGTGAGTGCCCACCCTCCCAGAGGCTGGAAGGAGAGAGTGATAATGAGACTGTGACGGGAGGCTCCCTGACCTCTGGAACCTCTTCAGGGAACTGCAGGAGAGGAAAAATGGCACCATATATTCTTCTGTCCACTAGAACAGTGCCATTAGAGCCAGAGAGGCCAACCTAAGTTTGTTTACTCCAGTCCTCTCCCTTTGCGGAAGAAACTGAAGTCCAAACACAATGATGGCTTGGCTGAGGTCAGGGGACAACAGAAGCCATGGGAAACCTCATCCAGGGCTCTCTCCATCTAAGGCACACTGAAATGCTCTTTCCTTTGCCCTGTCGCTTGAACTCTGTTGTCTATTCCTATCTTGAATGTTTCTTCTCCCTTGTTCTCTATAGCAATTCTCCCTTACTGGTTCCCTGCTCCTACAAATGTCTCCTGCTCTATCCACTCCTGGCTCCTGTTCCTCTCCTATCTGGCCTCTTGAGTCCTCACTAAGTCTGGGATGATTCTCTTGGTATGCAATTCACACTCTCCCTGAATGGCGACTGAACCCCATAGCTTCGATTGCAAGCTTGAAGCTAGTAACTGGTACATGACATCTCCAGCCCAGACTTGCCTGTGCCCTGGACCACACACTGTTTAATCTAGTAGTCAGTGGGCCACATCCAGATAGCAGCAGCCCATTCATCAGACTATACCCTCCTAAAGACCCACCACTGTCCAGGTGGAACCATATTCTAAGCTGAGAGCCTCATCAGGTTCCAAATAAAGAACTGTGAGTTTCCCAACATGTATGGAAGCATTCTTATTGATATGATGCATGCATGTTGATACATAATTCAGTATCACAGAAGTATGTTTGTGAGGAGAAAGGTCCAGTGACTGGAAAGAGCTCAAGGGCAACTTCCAGTCTTTGAGAATTAGAGGCACAAGGTAAGGCTCCCATCCCAGAGCTCCGGATCTTGGAATGATAGGAAGCTCGAGGAACCAGGAGAAGATGGCACTACTGAACGGTGCTGTGAGGTGTAAACCTAGACTTAGCCATCTGAAGCCAGTGACGAGTGAGACCCAGGCCCTCGCCCTGGCTGCCAGCAGGTCTGATGAGTTAAAATGGGCATCAAGTGACTTCAGGCATGAGGTGACCACAAAGATGACTATTTCAAATGACTTTCTTCTAAAGGTCTCTTGTTTCCAGTTTAGGGCCAAGTTTACAGAATTAAGTATGCCACAAATCAGAGTACACAAAGAAAATATAAAAACCATTTTAAGACCTTACCTGGTCCCAGGGAGAGATGGTGCCTCCAAAACACATGAACAGGTAGGCCATGGCCACGAGACAGATCCATATCACCACAGAGAAAAGGCGGAGCAGCTTCTTAAACACAGACTCAATGCAGACGAGGATGAATATCGCAAAGAAAATCGCCAGCGCAGTAGGAACCGTTATTAAAAATGCCACATGGTCTTCAACTTCCTAACGGGAAAAAATATTGCAAGGTACAATTTAGAAAAACCATAGTGGCAATGATTTATGTTACCAAGATGTTATCAACATTCATCAGTGTCAAAATACATTGGGCTTTAAGAATTATTTCTGAAGTAGAAAGTTTACACTTTTGAAAATGTAATTTTACTGTTAAATAGCCATGTTTTGCCACATAAATATTCCAGTATTCACTATTTAAATATGCAAAAGAGCTATGCCATCAAATTTAAGTTTTCCCTGAAAAATGGAGAAATGAATTTTATTAAAAAGTGAATGCAAGTGAATGCATAATACCCAGATAAAATAAGATGACCAAATTCACTGCCTGCATCATAGGATTTAAGAAATGGCCTGACCACAGAAACTGAAGGCTTCCAAATATTTTCAAATATTTTATTTTCAGAAAATTCAGAAACTAGCTCAGTCCCTAAAGTGATGAGCTTTTATTTTAATGCATGGCAATTAATATTTCAAAGGGATCATAGGTTAATAGAAAAGGGACAGAAAGTGCTAAATATAGAAGATGAGAGAGCAAGAAATGCTTAGAAGGATATGCCATTTTGCTAGTTTCTTTCTCCTCCTCTCTTGGGCTCAGGTTGCAGAAAGAAAATAGGCATTTATTAATCGCCTCTCACTAATGCATCATTTTAAAACCCACACTTGGTCACTAATCCTCATTTTCCAGGTATCTCTTTCTAGCCCCTTCCCAAAGGCACACTGCTTCAATACTACCCAATTCAGCACAATGTAAGAGACATCGTGTTTCCTTTGATTATACAAGCACGGGTTTAGGCTTTAGCTTCTGCAAAGCGCTATGCTGGAAACTTGCTAAGAAAAGCAGGCACCATGGAGGGAACACAGTTCAAGGTCCTTAATCCTCATTCAACGTGTTTAGTTACCAACACACCCAAAGGAGTTCCAATCAAAAGAATCCACGTGACTGGGACCCTAACAACTTCCACTGAGGTTTCAGAATATTAAAAGTTACAGTCGAAGCTGGGAGTTACAGAGCAGCTCCTTGAGTCTGGGGAAGACCTCCCCTTTTTAGGATGCTTCCAGGTTCACTCGTCCCATGTGTAGTTATAGCTTCACACTGGAGATGGCTCTATTCAGTTATCAAGCCACTAACCAAGGGGAAATGGAGCAGTGCAAATCAGCCAAATAACCACACTAAGTCCAGGTAAACATGGAAGGGGGAGAAAGGAACCCAGGCCTACCCTTGATGACTCCATTTCCCCCTCTCTCTTCCACAATTCTATGTGTAGCACGTGATACCTGGGAACATGGCAGCAGTAACAACAACCATAGCAAATACTAATAGCTAGATTTTTGTACTAAGCACTCTCACCTATATTATCCTCTTTAACACTTTCAACAACCCCATGATGGGGCACTGCTGTTAGCAATACTCTACAGGGGAGAAAACCAAGGCACCAGGAATGAAAATGAGTTGCAGTGGGTTGACCACCAGGGAAGGAAGAAAGAATGAGAACTCAGCCCAGGGATCTGGCTAGGGGTCTGTGCCAGCCACCACAGCCGTACTCTGCCCTCCGGTTGCGCAGAGATTGTGAGCTACACCAAGTGGGCCAGCCCTGGAGTGGCCAAAAGAATGTACATTTCCAGAACTGGCAGGAGGCAAGAGGATTAAATGTGATGTTCTTATTCTCTCCCTCATTGCTATTTTTGTCCACGATTAAGTGTCTAAGTTGTACTCTTACCCACAGACACATGTTACAATCACTGCAAAAGGGTATCAGATATCCACCAGACTGCCAATGCTCCCCTGAACTCAGACACTGAGAATCAACGTAAGCATGGACATGACAGTGCGCCTCCTGTGTACACCAAACGCAAGGTTGTGATCGCTACACACACGGAGCCCTGCAAACTCATTTTATTTTAAACTTCCCAAGATGAACTTAACTGACAGCTATGGGCAGAAAGGGAACCAGGGAATAACCAGGACAGCTGTTTTCCCAGTATGCCTTTTCATTTATTTCATTAACCCAGTAGGGGAGAAACCATGATGGGTTTTATTGGCTCTTACTTCTCCAGAAAGGCTGAAAATGGTACAAGAATATGCATAACTGTAAAGTTAAAATTAGTAGGTAAATGAACTGAAAGACTGTGATGGAGCCCTTCCAGGAAGTGTAGGACATACTGAATTACCTGTAGGTGCTTTTCCTGCATTTCTCTTTTAAAAGATCTAACTATGAACATGACAAAGACCCACCGGCTGACAGCACTGGGTACAGTACAGGATAAGGCTAGATACTGTGCTGGGCTTGAAATATTGCGGTCTTTGCCTCCCTTTTTTTTTTTCCACGTCAGGGTCTTCATCACTGAGAAGTGACTTGTCTGGGCTGCAGGGTGACCTCTGCATTAGACGCAGTGTACCCAGTGCCTAGGTCCCATCCTATTCTTAGAGATCCAATAAAAGTGCTTGAATTTCTTAAGAAATTTAAAAACCTAAGCTTTTAGGGTCAAAGGTTACTCCCATCTACATGCTAACATTGTTGTAAATTATGATAGTGGATGTATTTTTAGGGAGGAGGAGGCATAGGAAAGCCTCTCAGTCGGAATGTGATCCCAGGGGCCTGGTGACATACCCCTCCCTGCTCACCAGATGCCTCACACTACCAAGTCAGTTCAGTTCCAGAGGACGACCTTCCTTCAGCTTCAAACAGTGTCCCCAGCTCTGTGGGTGAGAGGACTCACAGATGACCAAGGCCAATGGCTGCAGATAGTCAGCAGCTGCTCACAAGGCACTGAAGAACCTGAGCCCACAGAAATATAGGGGCTCCTCTGGAGAGAGAGACCAACCTTCAATGTAGTTTTCATTTGCCTCTGAACTCCAGCTCCAAGGAAGTTTTAATACAGACTTCTCCACAAAATAGAACCTTTTATAAGAGTGTCAAGGGAAAAACAGTAGAGTGTTCATTTTAAAATGTATAAGCTCATAAACTACATCCTTGCCTAGTTGCACGGTTGGCATCATGCATTTTTCTTAAGGCTAAGTAAATGGAATAAAGGAATGTCCTCAGACCTGAAATGGCATGGGCCCCCTCCCACTCCTATTCCGTTTCCAGTAGACTGAAAGATGGACGAAGCCACAAGGCACACCCCATGGCTGTTTTCTTCTGGAGCTAACTGAGTTTTCAAAATTCAGAGTACAAAACAAACAGAGTTACTTAAAATAAAGTGGTTTGAATAAACCATTGTCAATATAAATAAATATGTTTATATACCCAAACCCCTTCTCCCTTCACCCAAAAGGATGACATAATACAAACTAAGTGAAATGTACTAAATTGCCTTTATTAGTACCAAAATGTACTAAAATGACTTTAAAATTTGACTTTAAAAT
The DNA here is from genome assembly GCA_004027735.1 of Carollia perspicillata. Taxonomy (NCBI): domain Eukaryota; kingdom Metazoa; phylum Chordata; class Mammalia; order Chiroptera; family Phyllostomidae; genus Carollia; species Carollia perspicillata. Next base: position 10,407 of record PVKM010017076.1, read on the forward strand.
GGTAAAAAAAAAATTGCCATAAAACACAAACTAAATGAAAGGTACTAAAATGCCTTTAAAAGGGAGATGTCGAGCATGGTATCATCTACTGTAAGGATAATGGGTTCCTATCACTCTCTTTGGACATATTATCCTTTCTTTTTCAATGCATTTTCTGGTAATTTTGGATGGCTCCTAATTGCTCGGCCTATTAAATACCCATCACTTTATTTATTATGCGGTGGCTCCTTTACTTCTTAGAGGCTTTTTCATGGAGCAACAGATTATCTGTATTTTCATTCTTTTCCATGTGCATTTTTCATGTGCTGTAAACAGAATAATTTTTCATTTAGATGGTAAAGGGCAGTCTAATGGAAAACATTGCTCTTCTATGAAAAGATACGTTACTGAAGCTCTGTGAGGTGCCAAGACTGCAGGTAGAAACCAGTTCCCCTCACTTACTGCTGTGTCTCGGGGTGAGCTCTGACCCTGCAGCCTATGCCTTCGCGTGAACAGCAGTATGGACACTGCACAGGCACCAGGTGTCTGTGCCTCAGGGCCACGCTGCGGATGCCAGAGACGACTCCCATGATGACCAGCGCTTCCTTTTTTCTTCACTTCTCACAACTTTCTCGCCAAGGCTGGTCTGACCTTTCATTAATGGATTGATGCCCATTTTGCATTCTAAATAATAATTTACTTTATTACCACAAATATTGTGAATAGTTGTCATTGTGCAAAATGAAATCAGCCTTTAGCTATGCTATTTATCTGACTTCAGGTTTGTGTGTGCAGATATAGACTGTTATTCTATAATAGACTGTTATTCATTCATATGTGTGTGTATGATATAATAGAAAATATATTTTCATTCTTTTCTACATATGTAGTCATACTCCAAATATCATGAGGTACAAATAAAAATACTGATTAAAAAGTGCTGCATAACCATGATGAAGTAAATCAAAAAATGATCTCAATAAATGCAGAAACAGTCCATGTACACGCATAGGAAAACAATATTGTCGAGATGTCAATTCTTCCCCAATTAATCTATGCATTCAATGCAATCCCAATAAAAATCCCAGCAAGTTATTTTGTAGCCAGGAACACACTGATTTTAAACCTTATATGAGGAGTCAAAAAGACCCAAATTAGCCATCTGATGTGAAAGACAAGGACAGGGCTGGAGGACTAACACTGCCTGAATTTAAGACTTACTAGAAAGCTCCAGCATTCAAGATGGCGTGGCACTGGAAGAAGAAAGGACAAACAGGTCAATGGAACAGAACAGACCTGCGCAAATGTAGTCAACAGATATTTGATGAAGGAACAAAGACAACTCAAGGGAGAAAGGATAGTCTTTTCAGCAAAAGATCTTGAAACAACTAAACAGATATCCACATGCCAAAAAAAAAAAGGGAGTCCAGACATACTTTACACCCTCCTCATAAACTAACTCAAACTGGATAGAGATCTAAATGTGAAATGCAAAAATAATTCTGAAAAAATTCTGGAAGCCTTCTTATACCCAAACCTTAGTCTATTTACCATACTAAATAATCCACAACATAGAAATATTTTTTAAATAAAAGCACAAATTATATGTGTACAAAATATGAACTGGCTTCCACCTGCTTATTTTACAAATGACTTGTTTACATACATACGAATAGAACTAAGAACCTCAATATTCCTACCAATTACAATCAAACACCTTACATGAAAAATCACACACACACAAAATGAGCAGAGTAACTAAGAACGAGGGTCCAACAGAAAAAACAAATGGTTTTGATTTCCAAGGAAACCACATGTCAAAATTGGCAGCCAGAGAACACAGACTAGCTGTACATGACATTTTAAAGGAACATAAAGGATGATGACACAACAGGAATCAATCAAGTACAAACATAGAAAATGAAACATGTAAAAAGGAAAACAAAAACATATAAATAAAAGCTCAACAACTGGGTTAAACAGAAAAAAACAGTTAAAAAATTAGTGAACTGGACAATAAAAAAAGCTTAAAAACAATGCAACAAAAAATATAAGGAGATAAAAATTATAAGAAACATGAAGACATGAAGAACAGAATAAAATGAATAAAAGGGTATAACGAATGTCTGATTGGAATCTCTGAATTACAAAATGAAGACACTTGACATAAAATATCTAAAAACAGATCAGTAGGGGATTGTACAATACCAATGAAAACCAATAATCTACAACTCCAGAATGTCAGTTAGACAAAAGGAAATACAAGCATGTTTACATGATAAAAATACAAAATACTAGAGATGAAGAGGTGATCCTAAGAGTGCCCAACTAGGAAGGAAGGATCATCCACAAAAAACAACACAGCTTTAGAAAGGAAATTTCAACAGTGCCAGAAGTAATGGTGAATTAATGAGTACAAAGTAACAGTCAACCTTGTATAATCAACAAAAGTTATTTTAAAGAGAGAAAAAATATAAACATTTATAGATAAATAATTTTTAAAGCTGACATTTACCATCAAAAAAAACCTTTTCTACTTAGTCCACAAAGAAGTATCAATACATTTAAAAAGATTTAAATCATATCACAATATGATTTTGATCTTGTGATCATAATAATATAAAACTAGAAATCAATTACAAGAAAAAAACTGAAAAACACACAAACACTTGGAGGCTAAATAACATGTTACTAAATGATGAATGGGTTAATAGTAAGATCAAGGAAGAAATCAAAAGCTACCTTGAGACAAATGAAAATAAAAATACAAGACAAACTCTATGAGACACAGTGAAAGCAGTCCTAAGAGGGAAATTCATAGCAATACAGGTCAACCTCAGGAATAAGAAAAATCTCAAATAAACAAGCTAATCTTATACCTAAAGGAACTTTAAAAAGTACAACAAACAAAGCACAAAGTAAGCAACAGGAATGAAATAATAAAAATTAGAGTGTAATAAAATGAAATAATACTAAAAGCAATGCAAAATATTATGAAACCACGAACTGGTTCTTTAAATATAAACAAGATTGATAAATGTTGCACCAGCCTTACCAAGAAAGAGTGAAAGAGGCCCCAAATAAGTAAAATGCGAAACAAAAGAGAAAAAATGACAACTGACACCACAGAAAAACAAAGGATTGTAAGAAACTACTATGAACCATAATATGCCAACAAGTTGAACAATCTGGAAGAAATGGATAAATTCCTAGAAATACACAATCTTCCAAGACTAATCCAGAAGAAATAGAAAATACAAACAGACCAATTATAACCAACAAAATTGACTGAGTCAGTAATCAAAAAACTCCCCCAACAAACAAAAGCCATGGACTAGACAGCTTCACATGAAACTTTTACCAAACATTCAAAGAATAATTAATACCTATCCTTCTCAAACCATTCCATAAAATTCAAAAAGAGGGAAGTCTCCCAAGCTCATTTTATAAGGCCAGCATTATCCTGACTCCAAACCCTGACAAAGACATTTAAAAAACTAGAGACCAATATCCTGGATGAACATGGATACAAAAATTCTGAACAAAATATTAGCAAACCAAAGTCAGCAGTACTTTAAAAAGATCATACACCATGATCAAGTGGGATTTACTCCTGGGATACAAGGTTGGTTCAATATCCACAAATCAATCAACATGATAACAGCACATAAACCAAAGACAGGATAAAAAAAATCTCATGATCATATCAATAGATGCAAAAAATGCATTTGGCAAAATCTAGCACTCATTTATAATAAAAATGATCAGCAACATGGAAATAGAGGGAACATGCTTCAATACAATAAACTCACAACTAACATCATACTCAACAGGGAAAAGCTAAAAGTGTTTCCCTTAAGATCAGAAACAAGACAGGGATGTCCACTCTTACCACTCTTATTCAACATAGTCCTAGCTATAGCGGCCAGACAAGAAGAAGTCCTGGTAGTCCTAGCTACAGCGGCCAGACAAGAAGAAGAAATGAAAGGCATTCAAATTAAAAATGAAGAAGTAAAACTCACTATTTGAAGATGGCATGGTACTATATATAGATAACTCTGAAGATTTCACCAAAAACTACTAGAACCAATGAATGAATTCAGCAAAGTAGTAGGATGCAAAATAAGTATTCAGAAATTGGCTTCATTTTTGTATACAAATAATGAACCAGAAGGAGACACGAAGAAAGCAATCCCATTTACAGGTACATCAAAGAAAATACATTACCTAAAAATAAATTTAACCAAGGAGATAAAAGACCTGTACTCAAAAAATTAAAAGACATTAAAGAAAGAAATTGAAGAAGATAATAATAAATGGAAACATGTACTGTGCTCATGGATAGGAAGAATTAATATCATTAAAATGTCCATACTGCCCAAAGCAATCTGTAGATTGTCATCCATTTCAAAATATCAATGGCATTTTCCACAGAACTAGACATAATCCAAAAATGTATATAAAACCACAAAAGGCCCAGAATAGCCACAGCAATTTTGAGAAAGAAAAACAAAGTTGGAAGTATCACATATCAAACTATACTATAAGGCTATAGTAATCAAAATTGTATGGTACTGGCCTAAAAACAGACACACAGATTAATGGAACAAAATACAGAGTTCAGAAATAAACCCATGCCTATGTGCACAATTAATATATAATGAAGTAGGCAAGAACATACAATGGAGGAAAGATAAGTCTATTCAATAAACAACATTGGGAAAATTGGCTACGTGCAAAAAAAATAAAATAAAAATAAACCATCTTCTTACATCATATACAAAAAAATAAACTCAAAATGTATTAAAGGCTTAAATGTAAGACTCATAACCAAAAAACTCTTAGAAGAAAACATAAGCTGTAAACTCTCTGACGCTTTTCTTAGCAATATTTTTTTTGACATATCTCCTCAGGCAAGGGAAACAAAACAACAAATGAACAAATGGGTTTACATCTAACTAAAAAGTTTTTGCACAGCAAAAGGAAATCATCAACAAAATGAAAAGATAACCCACTGAATGGGAGAACATGTTTGCCAATGATATGTCTGATAAGAGGTTAATATCCAAAATATATAAAGAATTCATACAAACTTTACACACGCACACACACACACAAACACACACACACAAACCCCCAAACAATCCAGTGGAAAAATGGGCAGAGAAGCTCAATAGAAATTTCTCCAAGGAGGACACACAGATGGCCAATAGACATATGAAAGATGCTCAACAGCATTAATCATCAGAGAAATGTAAATTAAAACCACAGTGAGGTATCACCTCGCACTTGTCATAATGACTATCATCCATAAACAAGCGACCAGTGTTGACCAGGATGTCGAAAAAAGGGAATCCTCCTGCTTCGTTGCAGTTGGGTGGGATGGCAATTGGTATAGCCACTAAGGAAAACAGTATGGAAGTTCCTCAAAAAGTTAAAAATAGAACTACCTATAACCCAAGAACTTGACTTCTGGGTATGTATCTGAAAAAAAAACAAAATAAAAATTCCAAATGATATATGCACCCCATGTCCATCACAGCTTTATTTGCAATAATTAAGCTATGTGTCCATCAATAGACAAGTAAATAAAAAAGCTGTAGCATATATATATATATATATATATATATATATATATGTAGCATATATATATAGCATATATATATATACTTATATATATAAATCAGCCATAAAAAAGGATGAAATCTTACCATTAGCAACTACACTGATGGACCTAGAGGTTATTATGCTAAGAGAAATAAGTCAGACAGAGAAAGACAAATATCAGATCACTTCACTTATATGTGGAACCAATCTATAGAAAAAAATGAAAGAAACAACATTGAGGCAAATTCATAGATACAAAGAGCAGACTGATGGCTCCGGGAGGAGGGCAGTTGAGTGGCAAAGTGAAGAGGTGAAGGGATTAAGAAATACTCGTTCCTTGATGATCCTTTCCCGGTATTTCCCTTGTTATTTCTCTCCCCCCTTCCTTACTGTCAGTTTGGTTACTGTCAGTTTGTTCTTTATTTCCATGTCTGTGGTTCTATTTTGCTCACTTGTTTGTTTTGTTGATTAGGCTCCACTTATATGTGAGACCATATGGTATTGGTGGGAATGCAGACTGGTGCAGTCACTGTGGAAAACAGTATGGAATTTCTTCAAAATCTAAAAATGGAACTGTCTCTTGACTCAGCAATTCCACTGCTGGGATTATATCCTAAGAATTCTGAAACATTAACTCAAAAGAACCCATGAACCCCAATGTTCATAGTAGCACAATTTACAATAGCCAAGTGCCGGAAACAGCCTAAGTGCCCATCAGCACATGAGTAGATGAAAAAACTGTGGTACATTTACACAATGGAATACTACACAACAGAAAAAAAAGAACTCCTACCATTTGCAAAAGCATGGATGGAACTGGGGGGTGTTATGATAACTGAAATAAGTCAGGTGGTGAAAGATAAAGATAAAATTTTCTTAAAAGAACTCTCTAAGAGAACTTTGAAGAAATTAATTCTAAAATGAGTACGTAATATGAAAGAAGAAAGTGAACAAATATAATGGTAAACACCTTGGTATAAACTCACACTGTCTATCTGAAAGAATAATAAGTGTTTAATTTATGGGCTTAAAAAGACAAAAGTTAAATATTTAATAATGACACTAATAGTGTCAGGAAAAGAAAAGTAGAGATAAAGTGTTTCAAAGTCATTTAATGAACAGGTGTCAAGAGTGACCAACTTTCAATATTTATTATGAAAAATTTTCAAGAGTAACTATCAAAAGAATAAAAATAAAATACATAAATTCCAAATGATCAGAGGGAAAAATTAAGGGACAGAAGAAGGAAAAAATCAAGTAAAAAAAACACAATGAAAAAGTAAGGAGAAGGAATTGCAACAAATAGATGTCAAAGAAGTAAAATGATACAAACAAGTGCAAATATATCAATTATCACAATGAAATAAGTGGTTTTTAACTTGCCAATTTAAAAGTAGGTTCCTAAACTGGATAATAAAACAAAGCCCAACTATATCCTATTTAGGAGAGACAGAATTAAGCAAAAAGACACAGAAAGGTTGAAGATAAAAAGATGAAAACATGGTATTTTAGTATCTTACAAAATAATGCATTAGAGAAAAATAACTTTAAGAATAAAAATAAAATAATGAAATGCTCAATTCCTAGGCAGTTATAACAATTTCAAACATCTATAAACCCAATAAAATAGCCTCAGAATGATAAAGTGACAACATATAGAGCAAGAGGGAGAAGTATATCCATGTACCAAGAGTAGAAGGGTTCAGCATCTCCATTCAGCTGTTGATAAACCAAGCAAACAAAACAAAAACAAAACAAATAATGCAAAAGATGTGAACGCCACAATCTAGTAAGTTTGACCTAATTGACAAATACAGAATTCTACAGACAACCTCAGGAAGAACAATATTCTTTTCAAGTGCACAGGGAATAATTTGTTTTTAAATTATGTACTGGGCAATTTACCAAAAATTTCCAGAAAGAAATATAGAGACAAATGTTCTTGGATGACAGTGATTTTAAATTAGAAGTTTATAGCAAACGTATAAATTAAAATTAACACACATTTCTTGGATAAAAAGCACAACTCTAACTTTTGGATTGAAAAAAGAAATCATAACATAAATTTGAAAAGAATAATGAAAACAGAGTACATATCAATACTTGTAGTGCGCTTAGAATAAAAGTGGATCTCGCAGGGAGACTGGTCATTTTTAAAGCTGAGCTGAATCATCTATGGTCAGTTGGGTTTTGCTGGGAGTTCCAGTCTTCAGACGCCCTTCCTCTACATGGCTCTTAGAGTTAACGGATGAGGAACTTGTGCCAGTGCTTCCGTATGTAGAGCTAGTTTTCACCTAAGATCCCCATGTCAGATGTGATCATGGGCACAGAGGTCCAGGCAGGCTTCAGCTGGTCCTCACTGTCCCCTGCTCCAAATCCTGCCCTTCTGCCCAAATTCTGGCCACTGGTAAACAGTGGCCAAGCAAACTCTTGGGTGCGGAAGCTCGGAAGTAGTAGCTACCCAGAAGCACAGATTCTCAAAGCCCCTCCCACTGAGCTCCCGCATCCTTTGGGTGCCTAGGCATGTTTGTCTTTGCAGATTGCCCCCAAAGCTCCCACTTTCTCACCCACACCAGTGCTTTATGAAGGCTTCTTAGTGCTTCCACAGGTAATCACTCTCCATTTGAGAAATAATAACTGGTTTGTCACCAAACCCCAGAAGGCACTGAACATTGACCATGGACCACAAATTCCTTATGCCATAACTAACAGATTGTTGTGTGATCCTCTAGGCCAGGGGTGTCAAACTCATTTTCACCAAGGGCCACATCAGCCTCGCAGTTGCCTTCAAAGGGCCAAATGTAATATTAGGACTGTATAAATGTAACTGCTCCTTAACTAGGGGCAAGGAGCTCAGTGCTGCCACCAGGTAGAAACAAGGTGCCAGGTCGGATAAAACAAGGTGGAGGGCCGGATTTGGCCTGCAGGCCTTGTGTTTGCCGCCCGTGCTCTAAGCCATGAAATTGGGTGAGCACAGAGGCATCCATCCCATCAACAAGTGGAGGTGGAATTCCAGAGTTCGGGCTCACACAGGTCTGACGGCACAAGTTCCAGGAGCCAACGACACAGACACGCACAGCCTCTACTCCTGCTACACCGCCTCCTCTCTCTCTCTGAACCTTCACCTATGTCCTCACAGAAAGTTCCCTATGCCTGAGGGGGAAAAATCCAGGTCTGGATTACAGCTGGTTCTGCAGAATACACTAGTGTCACCTAAAGAGACAATTAAAGCACCGTAACTCTGAGTCACTTACACGTGTCATCCTCTGGAGGATCAGCAACTGTTTATGGCAGGCTGATTACAGTTCATTCTTCTGTGCTGGAAGGTGCAGCACTTTCCTTTCCCTCGAACTGAACTTATTCTGGATGCAGATTTTGCTTTCCTGTCCACAATGTTTCTGCCCAAACCACTGTTCAGATTAGCTGGTCTTACCCTTTTCCCCATCACCCGAAAGCAGCTTTGTTGATCAAAGGCAGGAATGACCTTGTGAAGACTCAGTGACAGGGCCTGCCTGTGGACAACCCCCTTTGGAGTTTGGAGAATGACCTCCAGGATGCAGCAGAAGCTCTGAAACAGCCCGCCTTCGTGGATAGAAACACTTACTCTAAAATATCAGTTTTCAGGAACGAATCAATAGATTCAATATAGGTACTAACAAGATCTGAATAGTAGAGTTGTCTCACATGGAGATTGACATAGGTGACTACAAAGTGTATATGAAAGAACAAAAGAATAACCACGAAACTTGTAAAGGAGTTGCACGTTACCTGCTCTGATTAATATAAATAGTTATTGTGAAGCTTTAGTAATTATGCTCTGTGTGTGAGTCTGTGCGTGCAAGTGTGCAGTGTTGCAGGGATAAAAGCAAAACAACACTCAGGCAATGGACTGGAGGAGACAGCCCGTAACAAACCCCTCATATGTGGGATTTTCATGTGGGAAAGGAATAACTAAAACGATTCAGCAAAAATTCATTCTTCACAAAGAAAGAAATATGTAAATGATCTTGATCACCACCTCACACCACACATATATCATACATATGTGATATGTATATATATGACACATGTGTATGATGAAATAAACAAAACAGAAAATGATAAACACAAAGTGCAATATGAAGTTGACTTCTGAGGTTGCTCATGGGAACGGGATGGGTGCAAAGTACAGACAGAAATACATTATTGGAGACAGTCTATTCTGCACTGGGTTCTTGGGTGTTTATTTCAGCATAAATAGGAAAGTAAGCCTGATAGAGATTAATAGGGATTGTGCTCGAGAATCAAAGATGAGTCAAATTAATCAAATGATAAACCAATGGTGTACCTAAAGTCCAATTCTGAAGAACATATGAATGTTTGAATTAACTGAAAATCAATATAGGAAAGAATTAGACATTAGATCTCCCATCTTGGGCTAATATTTCTTTGATATGTCTCTCATTTGCATTCACCCGATCCCTTTAGTCTCTGAATTTTAAAGATTGATAACTTTGTATTGGTTCTAGTAATGAACTCACCGAAAAGTTTTTCTAGTTCAGATCACTAGTAGCTGTAAATCTTAATTGTTTTACCATTTTGTTTTATATAGTTTTAAAAATAACACAGGACACTTAAAACACACATACCATAATTCAGTCCTGGGGAGAAAGCACACAGGCATTGAAGTCAGCACCTTTGATCTCTGGCTGACCCTCGCTGTAATATACCAGTTTCATTGAATCTGGTGAATAGTAAAAAATGTTGGAAAAAAGTAGAGGTTCTAATTCTAAGATTGTTCACCCCATTACAATAGTGCTGATCCACTATCTTCTGCAGGGCAATGACCCTAAAGATTTGACTTATTTATTCTTGGGACTCAGACAATGATAATCATTTTGAGAAATCTCAGGAATTCCAATGATCTAATAACAAGTTGTTATTCTTTAAGCCTATATATTTCCAATGCAATAAATTGTTCATATGATATATTTAATTGTGCTAATAATTGAAAATTCCCATTCAAGGACCAAGTTTTTTAAGTGACTTGGTTTGACTCTGAGATACAATTGTCGGTATGCATCCTTAATAGTCATGCTCCAGGTCTGTATTCTCTCTCTTTTATCAGCATCATTGTTCATTCTAGGACCCTGGGCAATTTCAGAAAACTGTTCAGCAAAGCTGCTCCCAGTCGGTTTTTACATTGAGACTCACGTTACTGTGTTCATCACCCTGTCACCTGAGTTTGGCCCCTGGGGATGGATATGTTAACCCAAGCAAAAAAAAAAAAGGAATAGAAAGAATTATTTGTAACATTGCCAGCAACAGTTGAACTAACAAAGTCTTCATCTGAACCTCTCTGCAGCCCCTGTCCTTGTGATTTTTATTATATCCTCATACAAAGTGGTCATTGAAACATTAGCCAAGTTTTGATGTGCTCAAACGGACCAAACATGAGCTAACTTGACTCCTTCTCTCCTCCCAAATGCACTTGGTGGCTGCAAACCAGAATGCCAGGGGTATGTCACTTCCTAGTTTGATGCTGAGGAATCACATGGGAAATACCTTATATAACATTATCGAAACTAACAAAATTGAGAAATATGAATGTCCATATGAGTATCAACCAGGCAAAAATCTTGCCGCTACAGTCTATGCTTCTGCTCCCTTTTTAATAACTCAAAGTTATACACACACCATATATAAATAGAAACACATTCCCTGTTCTTTCATACCCAGGTTTAAAAATCCTAGTACTCAATTAGTTTTCAATGAGAACTACAGCTACAGGAGACCTTGACAAGGAAAACCCCCTAGGGTACAAATATAATAACAGCAGCCTACATTTGGGGGGTACAGTAGGTGTCCATCGCTGATCTAAACGCTCTCCTGCTCTGTCTCGATTCCCAACACAGCTCCCTGATCCTGGTGGTTTTATTCATTTTATTTCACAGGTGACGTAACCGAGGCTACAGCAGATACATTAACATGTCAGGAACACACGCTAAGTGGCAAAATTGAGACTGGGATCTAAGTCTATCCACAAAGTTTTGTGCTCTTAACCAGCAGGCTACAGGACGGAAAAGACAACTGCTAAGGAAAGCAAACCTACACCATGAATTATAAATGTTAATTAAGCACCTGCGAAACGGTTAGTGCCATGTTAAATACGGGGAGTGCTACACTTCTTCCCTGAAAGAACTAACAATTAGTTGAGGAGACGAGACGGATTCACAAAATTATCCTGCACGTCAGATGACAGTAATGTAGTGGTTAAATGATTCTGTATAGTTCATGAGCGTTGCAGTTGTCAGAGGCAGGAACCAGGGAGCACAGGGCGCTCGGCCAAGGCTGCACTGTGGAAGCTCTAGAACTTGACAGTGTGCCCATGCCAATAACAAGTTCTAGAGAGGACATGTGTGCCAGTGGACTATATGCAAATACCCGGCTTTGACGCTCCTATCACTAACAGTTACTGATCAAACATACGAGTAAATACAACCATGAAACAACTTTAACTTAGCAATCGATCAGCTCTGACAGCATTATCATTTTTTAAGTAGAAAGTTTGATCTAAAAACATCAGTGAGTTTTACAGACAGTTCAATTGGAATGGATTTTACATGCCCCAGTGTTCATGCCAGAGGCTGCTCAGACAGCAGCCTCAAAGTCACAAAGGCATCCTCAGCTTAACAGGGAAGGCACTGGGAATATTCAGGAAAATGGGAATAAATGATGCCCCAGCTCAGTGAATTCATTATGAGGAAGCATCTCTACCTAGATTCTTTTAACATTAAGGGGAAGAAAATGGAAATATAACTCCATTACACAGTGAAGATGGAGGATGTTCACAGCAGCATGAAACATCAACAAGAAAATTCCTTTTGGGCCAGGGCCAGAAAGGGGCACTCTAGACCTGCAGTCAGGGAAAGCCAAACGCTCTGCACCTGGTATCACCACAGCAATGGCATGACCTTGAAAAAATGAGCTAACTTCTTTTGGTCCTATTTTCCTCGTCTGTACAATGACAGCCCTTCCAGCTCTAATGCTATGTGTCTATGTGTTTCTTCCCGGCAGCAGTGAAAATGCAGCAACGGAAGACTCACTAATGACGGTAGTTCCTGAGGGCACATTCTGTGTCAGGCTTTATTCTACGTGCTTCCCATGTACTAATTTGGACCATCACCTTAGAAGGCAGGTAATCATTCCATTCACAAATAAGAAAACTGGGGTAAAGAGAGGTTAAACCATTGGTCCAAGATCACAGAAGTGGAAAGGGACAAACCAAAATGCAATGCAGATAGATGCTCCTAACCACTACAGTTTGTGCCTTTGTTAAATAAAGAAGGCAAGGTACTGTGCATATACCTAATTATACACTGTAATATCCACAGGACGCTTCCAAAGGCCTTTCTTGCAAGTCCTCTCAATTGCAACCACCTTTCAGGCAGAAAATTACACTTCTCCTTGTCTTTTGTTTATACCGAAGTTAAATTATAAATAAGATGACAATGAATTGCTGGTTGTAAATTACAAATATCTGCCAACTAATATTTTCCTGCAGGTACAGAAATGCTCAAAAAGATGTATTACAGGACTAGAGACAGTAGGCACAGAATTTCCTGACCCTTAGGAGATGACAGGCATATTTACCTGCCTTCTTCAGCCTTCTGCCCCCAGCAAAGGGCTGAAAGATTGATTTCTCCCCATTGGCCTACTTCTACCCACTGAGGGAACTGAAGTGCTGTCTGCAATGATAAAGCCAAGTTCATCTGACAATGATTGGGTTTGTTGGTTGGTTGGCTTTAGAAAAATTATGATTTTTTTCTCCATATATAAACAAACAAAAAAAAACACCCTGCTATATCAGCCCCTAAAAAAAGTGGATACTGGACATTTGACTTGTAATAAAAAGTACTTATGGTTATTGTTTTAAAAATTTTGCACACTAAATCACAGTAAAAGCAAGAGGGTAGATCACATTTGCACTTAAAATCATATTTATTAAAAGTACATACGTATTTAATGTAAGTATATACTCTTATATGGCTTTCAGTATCAAACAAAAAACACACAAAAACGTATTTTATTGCAATATCTGACCACTTAAAACTTATAGGAACAAAATTTTTCCATTCCAGTTGAAATATTGACTCTTTCTAATTACAAATTTTAGCTAAAACAGACCTGACTAGTGCCAGCTGCTATTTTAACAAACTTATACATATATATATATATATATATATATATATATATATATATATACATAAACCTTTCCTAACAATGAGAAGCAAATTTTGAGACAAGCTATTGGATTCAATACATAATAAAGAAGAGAAAATTTAATTCTGAGAAAGGATCTTCTTGCATACAGCAATGAGAAGCAATCCTAGATAATGAAGTGACATCATAAGACCCAGACTACTTAAACTTTGGTCTCCTTAATTCCCTGTTTTCCAAGGCCAGAAACAACGTTTATTTTGCTCATCATGCCTAATACTATCATTAAAAATTTCCATGGTAAGCAATGGAAAATATCTTCATATTATTAAACAGAATGTTATAATTCTAGACATGCTAACATGGGTTCTATCAACTTTGTTTCATGTCTAGATAATTCTTAACAAATATGGAGTTAAATCTCTTTAATAGCCTTTTATGTAGCAAACAGTTAAGTGAGACGGTGGAGTTTCAATTCCAAATTTACTTCTATAGTACAATAAAAATACTTAGAGGATTACTTTAAAATCAAGATCGATGATGCAAAATCATGGATTGACCCTGGATTGAAATCAAGTGAAACTAGGTTCTGAATAATGTCACTTAGGGAAATATAAAATCGTGACAAAGCTTACTTTTTTCAACAGGTATTTTCAAGCACTTCATACAAAGGCAATTACATATAGCAAAAAATCCCTGTGTACCGGGATGATGCTAGCTAAAATGATTTTGCAGTTCAAATGTTCTCGGATCTGTGGATGTGCATCAAGAAAACTGCCAGACTTTTTCTACTACGAAAACTGATGGAAATCAAAATCAAGCAGATTCATGGGAAAGAAGGAATCTGTCCAAGATTTCAGGCAGCAAAAATAGATCTGCTGAGCTCCTGAATTACATCAGAGCCTAGCTATTCTAGTAAAGTGCTAGAAGGTGGATGCCTGGGCCAGCCCCAGGCAGCTGTTTCCATCTCCCGAGGTAGATCTCCGGGAAGCCAGGCTCCGGTCAGCCTGCAAAATGAACTCACCCCTGGCCAGGCGAACATTGTTCTATGTTAACACCGTCCCATCTTCCAGTGCTCCTACCCCAACCATCTTTGACTATCTGGACTTAGTTTGATATTGACTGTCAGAGCATATTTTGGGAAGAGGAACTGCTCTTTATAGCATTACTAAAATCAAAAGAGAAATGAGCCATGAGGAGGTCAGAGCTGTCCCATTCCCTCCTAAGATCCAGTTTCGTAGGATGGGCTTATTCCTCCCAGAGTTTCCCACTTCCCACTTGGCGGCAGCACGGGTTCCCACCTTTCC
This sequence comes from Carollia perspicillata, assembly GCA_004027735.1. Classification (NCBI taxonomy): domain Eukaryota; kingdom Metazoa; phylum Chordata; class Mammalia; order Chiroptera; family Phyllostomidae; genus Carollia; species Carollia perspicillata. Next base: position 25,499 of record PVKM010017076.1, read on the forward strand.
ACCACCCTCCCTGATTCCAGAACGTTTCTGCACAGCTTGTCACCTCAAAGGATTTGCAGAGTAGTCAGACTGTGGATCACGTATAGCAAAAGAATGGGATCCATCTGGACATCAGCCTGGGCTACACCGGGCCCTGGGAAGTGCCCATTTTGTGCTTTAAACAATTCAGCTGAGCGTCCGTGAAGTTGGGAAACAATGGACTCATCAAGAAAAAGTAAAAAGGCCTGTGTAAACTCTGTAAAAGGATACCACTCCAGTATTTGCATTGAGTGAAAAGGAACATAAAGGAGTTGTGTAAAGAAACACAAATACGAAGATCAAGACAAATCAGAGAAGTGTGCTTTCAGCTCGACCCCACTGAATCCCTGACTGACCTATTCAGGAACATCTGTACGAAGGCAGTCAAAGAAGTTAGAAATCTGCATTGTAGCAAACAAAGCGGTGTGTGTAGGGGAGGTACCAACTTCCCACTTGGTTTTAAATATATTAACAACTATAAATAGGCCATCACCTGCTCCTCCTCTTCTACTTAGAAGAGAACAAGCCAGAACAGGTTTACATTGCAGGTTCAACAGACTAACCAGCAGCTATGCCCTGGCAAGAAGGATTTCCAGAGGAAAACTATCATGTTTTCTTCCCTGAAAGTACTGGGACAAAAAGGAGATGCTTTTAGAGATACTGCTTGCCAATGAGAACTGAGCAGAAAGAGGTCTCTCTCCAAGTCCTTTTTGGTCCTAAAAGTGTTGA
>PVKM010017077.1:0-26261 GCA_004027735.1 Carollia perspicillata
TCTCTAGGGTTTAGCGGAAAAGTACTTGTCTTCTCCTCAAACTGTTCTTACATCAGAGGCTGAGGAATCTGCTGTCAGAACAATAGTACAAATGGTCTGAAAGACTCTTTGATGTTATCAAAGAGGTCTGGCTGTGGAGACCGGCTGCGGCAGGCAGGGGAAGGAAAAGTGCTTTGATGACCAGCTCCTGCACAGTAGATGCACGCATGTTTTGGCTCTGCGTTTTAAGTCTCCGTATTCTTCCCTTTCCACATTTTCTCAGCTTTGCTCCCATGGAGGAAAGCAGGGCGTGACAATGACCAGTAAGTGGCACCATTTCAGGAAACAGGGCTCTGGATGATAATTACCAAACTGTCCCTGATAACTGTATGGTGCTTTATGGTGTAAAAAAATATTTTCAGATGTAATGTCTAATTTCAGTCCATCCAATAATTCCTGTGAGTCTGGGAGGAGTGAACTCTGGCTATAGGGCAGGGACTGAAGTTCTGGAGGCTTCTCCCCAGAGTGGGTGTGCCCTAGAACCAGAGCTAGAAGACCCCATCTCACGGCCACACCCGTGGGTGTCCTGCCCCTCAAGTGCGGGCACCCCGACACCTGCTCTTAGGGCTCCATGAGTACCAGCATGCTGGCCTAGGAAAATGCTGGAAGGCCTGGTGGCTTCTAGAGGGGCAGCTCCAGGGGCCAGGGACACGGCAGTGTCCTGCACACCACACAGCTCCGCAGCCTTGTGGAGGGGCCTTACTTCCTCCCCTGTCAAAATCAGCATCAGTGCTTCCTGCCTGGGGCCCATGGAAGCCAAGAGAAAATGCATATGAACTGGCTCGTGCTGACCATGGCACACAGTGAGCCCTTAACACGTGGCTGTGACTGCTGTTAGTAATCATCATGGTTCTTGGTAAATGTGCTTTTCACAATAGTTTCAATATACCTTCTTCACATTTTAAGAGTTTCTCTCCAGAAAGAGGTGAGTGCTGTGCTGGGTTTGGGGCTGGAAGTGGACCTTGCAGCGGTTTGGCAGGTAGGAACCTGCTCACGGCAGGACCCGCATGGGCCTCTGTTCCGTGGCCCAGCACCTGTCGTGACTGTCCCTGCGTGGAAAGGCTGGGCTTTGAAACCAGTCCTGCTCCGGCACATTCTGTCCAGGACATGGTAGGTGGGGCATCTAATCCCAGTAAACCTCATGTTTATTTTCCCTGTAAAAATAGAGATAAAAGGTATCTACTTGGCAGAGTACATGCTCTTAAATTAAGTCAAAGGGGATGGTCCTGGAATTCTCCCTCAGGGCTTTCTGGAGGTTTTTGCCACTATACACAGAACCCTGGGCCCAAAAGTGTGAGGAGAGGCGCCGAGGCAATAGGCTGTCAAGAGATACTTCTGGATCTCAACTCAAAACTGTGTTGGTTTTAAGACTGAAGAGATGACAGGCTGAGGTGTGGTTGGTTTACCTGGATCGTGCCCGGAGGACCTGCCAAAGAGGTCTCTGTGGCTTTCGTGTCTGGGGGGGATCTTGCTGGGCCCTGGGGGTCTTCGCTTCGAGTATGATCTGGAGAAAGTCCATCGCTGCTGCTATCTTCCTCGAAGGCAAATGCATCTGAGGATTTGGAGAAAGTCACCTGGTTACCTGAGGGGTGAAGTCCAAAAGTGGGTCAGTGGCTTAGGCACCTCAAATGCTTCAGTGGGTCATTCCCCTCCCCATCAGGATTAGCTCCTTGCTCTGTATCCAGTTCAAGGGAAGAGTGAAAAGGAATTTTAAATTATTTCGTTTCTCATCTATTTACTCCATATGGGAACTTGGGTTTTTAAAAGTAGCGTTTAGCAGGGAAGAATGAGTTACATTACTTGTTCAACTTTATTTTCAGGTTTATCCATTCCTGAACATTTTCTTTGTGAACCTGTTTCTTTCAGAAACCAAATCAGGGAAGAGGAAAGACAGAAAAGGGACGCAGACTGAGGTCAAAGGCGCAAGCCCTGGGAGGGTGCCTGGCTTCCTTAGCCTCACAACGAGAGAAGAACTGAGATGACAGCGTGTCGTGTGCGTCACCTTCAGTACAAAGCAGAACACACAGCATAAAATCTTTAGCAGACTCTGCTAACGGGATAAGCTAGTAAGACAGTTACTAAGTCTAAATTCCTGAATGTCAGAATTAGCTAACGTCACCAGGGTGTCCCAAAGCCCCATTGAACTAATGCATATCTGTTCATAAGGGCCATAAGTGTGTCTCAGAAAAGTCAGGATCAGCTTTGTCTAGTATTTAAATTTTCTTTTGATTCCTCATATCTCTGTGTCTATTTTGGAAATCTGCATTGGCTCACACATGCAGAGCTGCTTCCGTGGCAGCCCACGTGGACTTTGGAGCAGGACAGGGACCTTAGCTTGGGGAGAGGGGTTCTCAGACCAGATGGGACTATAATGACATCTTTGTATGAGTACATACAAAATGGTTCTTAACCACGCGATTCCATCTGGTTTATTATCCAACTGCACTTTGTAAGATGTGCTGGTGCTGCATCGATCATCAGGCCTGACGGCAGGCCTGGCTCTTAAGAAGGAATTTGAGTGTTATCAGGAAGTTTCCAGCCTGGTACTCTGCAGTCACACAGACAAGAACTTCTGACTCCTGCTCTGAGCAGATAAGAGAGAGGAGATTTCACCCTGCAGGCTGGAGAGGCAGTGAGGAGCTAGAAGTCATGGAACAAATGTGGTTTGGGGCTTGTCATCGCCACCACTGCTGGCATCTGTCACGGCCCCTCACTCGGACATCCAAGGGTCAAATCAGGAAAAAGGCCAGACAAGGACAGGGCAGGTGGAAACTCCGGTCACTGGCCCATCGGGCAGACGGCTGACCTGGAACAGCTTGTGGACCATATTGCTGCTTTCTATGGTTATAAAAGTAATATATGCTTATCATAAAAATTCATATCATATGGAACGCCCATAATAATTCCCCTTCCCCAGAGAAATTTGTTTTCTCTTCTAGATTTAATTCTCTCTATATAGCAAGACATATACACAAAAATTTTAAAGAAGTATTTCACCCGGATAGGACTGGGTAAGACATGCTGTTCTAAAACCCGCTTTCCTTCACTCTAAAATGTTTCCTGGTGATTTTTCTACGTGAGCACGTAAGAGATCTTCCCCAATTAAAAATCATTATTTTATTGGTAGCAGCTGCAGTTTTCCATTGCATTAATGGGAACTTTTACTTTACAACTTTTATTTTGTAAAGCACATTTTTTAACTATAAAAATACCTGAAATAATAGACAAGCATGGAGAATAATATAGAACATCAATTTATATATCAGCTGAAATAAGTACAGCCTATCATGTTCTTATATTTGCATCAGAAACCTGTTTATTTTTCAACGGGGGCATTTCATTGGGTATTTGACAAATGTCAGTTTTTTTCTTTGAGGTCAGGGGTCACTCTCTCCCCATCCCATTACTAGTCTGGTCTCAAATAGTTCCCTCTGTCTTTTAAGAGTCCAGAATTAGCTCACAACCTTCCTTTCTTTTCTTCTCACAGCAAAGCCTGCACTTCACAAATAAAGCTGTATTTGCCCTTTTCATGGAATGCAAAAAAAAAAAAAATGTATGTATTTCTTTCTCCAGGGGATCACTGGCCTGAGATCTTCCCAGGAAGGTCCTTCCAGTTGCCTCCCTGAATATACTTCCATTTTACACTCAATCTATACATTTCTTCACTTTAGAAACCATTTTTTTTAAATTTCGAAACCTACTCACATGGATGGGATTCAACACTTCGTCCCAGTTAGAACAATTACAGGCATTAGTGGGGGCGGGTGGGCATGGGTGCCAGAGGTGGCAGACAGGCGCTACGCCTTCCCCAGCCCAGGAATCACAGCACGTCGTGGGGACCCACCTGGTAAACACCCGGAGCCAATGCCATTCCTGTCCTCAGGGGGCCCCAAGTGCGGTGGTGCCTGCCCCTCGAGGTGCTGGTTTTCTCTGCCCAACAGGGACCCCTCTGAGAGTGTCATTATCATATACCCCCCCTCCCCACCTCTTCAGTCTAAATGAGTATGGATCTTCTCTGAGCAATTTGATACTTCAGGAGACAGACTCCCCCCACCCCACACCTGCTACACCCAGAGCATCACATCTCAGATGTGTACAAATAGAGGGAATTAGCCAAACTGCCAAGCTGTCGAAGTAGTGTACCATGGGCAAAAATGTTGCGAGAAGAGTTGTTGGTGGGGAGGGAAGAGAGAGAGACAGAGAATGGCATCTCTTCTTAGCTCCCAGCAACCCCCCTTTTTAAGTGGAGTGACAACAAATGATAAGAACAGTAGTTTGTGTCGGTGGTTCACGTAATAGTGCATCAATAACAAAAATAATTAACGTTTGTTAGGCCTCCTGTGGACCAGTAAGTCAGAGCAGGGGGCATGTTTTCTCATCTCTCCTTTGAGGACCTTGCAGCGTCCAGTCCACCCCGCTGCTCTGAGACTGGGCTGATGAAGGGCCCAGCCTTGGTACTCTCCCAGCCACAGCAGAAGGGTGGGAAGTCAGTGCTGCTCCCTGGAGGCCACCAGGGACCATGGTTAGGGACACACTGGAAGATCTGCTGGCTGGTTGCAGGGAGGGAACACAGAAGAGAGCCAATGTCTCTCCTTTTTTTGCACACGTGTCCTAAGGACATCTCCATATCCCACCACATATTTTGCTTGAGTTTTTGTGATTTGAGAGGCTGAATGTGACACCTTGATTGTGAGAACAGAGAAGGTGGGAGATTCTGGGAAGGGTGATTGTGATAACCTCACTGGGACTTGTCTCAGAGAAAGGCTGGAAGGGTTGGGGAAGCCCTGTTGTTGCTACCACTACATCAGCCTATCCTGTGCACTTGAACATCTGGCATTGGGTGACCTCAGATTGAGGCACTAGAATCACATGGAAAAGTCTAGAAGTCAAGTGTCGGGAATAAAGGAGCAAGTAATCAGTCCCATTTCCCCAGTACCGGGCAGAGCACTCCTCAATTATTTTATTCATTTCCAGCCTTCCCACTGTAAGAGTAGTAGAGAGAAGCAGACGCATCATCAGATGTGGTGTGGTGAAGAGATGGCAAACGGAGAGAAGGAGGCAATTTAGCTGTGGCCACGGGACACAACGGGAAAAGGACCAGGCTGGGAGTGCTGCCGGTGGTGGGACGAAGGAGCCGGCAGTGTGGGGCTGTCCACACAGACTCCCGGAGGAGGCAGGATTAAGTGGAGCCTGCAATGACGGTCCGCTGTGGGGGGGCAATTAAAAGGGGGAGGGAGTTGGCAATGATGGGGAGAGTGACAGGGAAGCGACAGAGTGGTGATCAGCAGAGCTGGGCTGGGAAGGGTGAGGGAGAAACTCTCCCAGCCCGGGCAGAGGTTTATTTTGGGAGCCAGTCCCTGGAGAGACACAGCTTCTACGAGTCTACTTCATCAAGTGACATCAATCATGTAAAGAGGCTTCTCTGCTTAAATCAATGAAGAAACCATTAGTGTGTGCAACCACATACAGGGTACTCGTTTACACCTGAATAAAAAAATAAAAGGGTGAAGGCCAACGCCCCAAATACGACTCCCGTGTGGCATCTAAAATGTACAATGTGCCAGGTCAGAATATGCCGACAGACACACTGAGACCCGGCAAGGGCTGTCCAGGCCAAAAGACCCCGCCAGGGGGCCCCAGCCACTCACCACTCCCTGGGTGTTGCCAGCCGTTTGAGTCCGTGATTGACGGAGCAGGAGCCCACACACAGCTATACACTAGGCCCAGACTCTACGTAAAGAAACTGAAAGACTGTAAGAGCAGAGAGGCCCCGAGACCCAATGGCAGTGGCTTCCCTTTGAGGTGGCATAGGTGGTGTTCGGTGTCGTCAGTGAGAAACGGGGTTCTGAAGTCAAACAGACTCGGTTTGTTTCTTGGTTCTACCACTTCAGTGATAAAGTGACTGTTGGCAAGTTATTTGATCTCTGGGGCCTCGGTTTCCCTATCTATAAAATGAGAAGCATATTAATAGCTAGCTTTCAGTGTTTTGAGGATGAAAATAACACAACGTATATAAAGCACATTGTATGTTATTCATAATACAGTCCCTGATGTGTAATTGTTCAATAATTTCTAGCTGCTGTTATTGTTAGATTGTTTTTGTTAGGAGTATCTGCTTGTCTCCAGTTTACCATTATCAAAATAAAAAAGGCCACCCGGGAGGCAGTTTATTCTGTGGTCAGCTTTGCAAAGGTCAGCACAACTCCGGGGACAGAAAGACTGGCTCGTCCCGAGTGGTTCACTCTGGGAGAGCAGAGACAGGCCTTCTCTGGAGCAGGAGGAGCGTCACAGGAAAGGAGTGCCACATGGTCCTCTTCTTCCTGGCTCAAGTCAGACACATGTGGACCAGGACAAAGGTCAGCTTATCTCGGCTCCTCTGGAACAACCAAGTCTATCACCTTCGTGCTGGGAGCCTGGGCCTCTGCTCCAATCTCCCCGGTGCTAGGCTCTCTGGGAGTGTTGTGCCCTGGCTATTGTCCCTGTAGACACTTCGGGGGTGTGATGACAAGGACCTGCTTTGGGAAGCCCTGATATCATCCCCCAGCTATGCCTCCGGGGCTGGCTCTGGGCACTGGCCCCTCGGGGTTCTTGGCCTGGTGACTCTTAGCTTCCCCTCTCCCTCTTCCAAGTGATTAGATGAATGAGTCAGTTGTACTTTCCTCTGCATAAATATTTAAAATTCCAAGATTAGGGTGAGATAATTGGAGTACTAGTTACCTTTCGGCTGGGCCCACACCAAGGGCTAGAAACTACGAAGTGGAATGTGAAAATGGGCCATACCTGCTTATCTGCTGGCAAGCTGGGGCCTGGCCCTGCTGCCGAGCGGCAGGAGAGCTATTTTAACTCATGGGCAGACCATCCCCTCACATCCTCCTGGAAGAGACTGAAACGGAATCCATTCCCTCAGCGAGAAGCCTACTAGGTGAAGGTATAGTTTAAATGCAGATCTTGTCTTGAGATGTTTCAGTACACTGAAGATACCCTTTTCTGTGGAGGATGGATTGCATCGTCCAGCGAAGACCGACTGTCCTGCTCCGAAAGGGAATCAGGGCCTTCATTATGGAAACAGATGTCAGCAGACTTTTGAAGGAACAAGGATTCCTTTTCCTCAGTTTCCTGGCTAGAAGTTTGCCTTAAGTCTCTAGGCAGATCCTGATCTTTGGACTACAGAAATTGGGCAAGACAGTTAACTTGGTTTTAAGCACTTGATATAGCTCTTGGGGCTAATTCTCTTGGCACCAAGATCCCCAGGGGTGTAGAGGTAGTTCAGCACTGTCTCTCACTTCCCCTCTATAGGACTCCACACTCTCCAAGTACCCTGTGAGGTTTCTAGAAACTTCTTCCCAGCTGCAGGCCCCACTTGGGCATGCCCTGCCCACTCTCAAAGATGCCTGGGATCATTTCAGTGGGCAGCAAAGGCCAACACCAGCACAAGCACCTTTGCTCAGTGCTAACTTTCCTTCTTGCCACTCCCTCCCCACCCAAAGATCCTGGCCCCCTAATTCTCTTTTCCCACCCATTTCCCAGAACCTTCCTCTGAGAAATATTTTTCATGTATGCCTCAGTGTGTTTCTTTCCCCCAAAGATTTGCACTTTGAACATTATTTCTCATTATGGAATGATAGAGTTGGTCCACGAGAAAGTTACTCTGAAGGAAACATTTTATTTTTAAGCCAAACCAAATGACTATGATTGGGCTTATTTTCTATTTGCCTTAAAAGTGAATAGGAGAGTGTCAGGACTTCCAGAGTCTCAAAGATGACTGGATTTTCAGCAAACATGATTCTTTTAGTTTTGTTTTATCATGAAGTCTGACCCTTGGAGATAAGGGTGAGCATAGACGAGTGCAGTGCCTTTTAGAAAGGTCACGTGACAGTTGTGAGTCGAGGACTTCTGGACCAGCCCTGGTGGACTAGAAATGTTGCTTTTTGTGTTAAAGGGTTAGGGTGATAAAAACAACTCATCCATCTGTGGTAATGAGGCTGTATATCCAGAATCACAGATCTGATTTTTCTTTTTTAAGCAGCTGAAAAGCTGACTCAGGCATTCAGGTGGGAAGCCTGGCTCAATCCAAGGCCTAGATGAGGACCCCGAGGGAGAAGGTGCTTGTCGGTTGGAGAAGAACCCCAGGGCCCTTCCACTGATTGGAGAGTTGGGAAAGCCAGGTGGGTTCTGTTTTCCTCAAGCACAAACCAGGACTCTGGACAATAAACAGCTTCTGGGAGCTAAGGGATGCTCCTATCACGTGGAGAAAACACTTAGAGAACTAGAAAGAGAATGAACAAGCTTGGAGTAAGCTGAGGGATCAGTGGGTAACAGCAACGACCCATGCCTAAGCTGAACAAACTAAATGCCAGCATAGACTTTCTGTTCCCGTAGATCAACACTCCCACATGCCCTCCTGTTTGTTTTGTGTGGTATGCTGGCCTGAGAGAGGGTGGCTGGCAGGAATCTATGGCAGAAGAGCAGGGAGTCAGGTGCATGCTCTGAGATGTATCCCCGCCTCACATGAGAGTCCAGTTGGAAAGCTCCCTGTTCCTCCACATTACATCATTCCAGTCACTAGCCCATGTCTCCACCAGCTGGAATAATCAGAATTGTACTTGACTCAGGAAGTGTACTTCCTGGCAGCAATTGGGATTGCTAGCTGATTCTGTAAAGGAGGGAAAGTTTTCGGGAAAGACATTGCTGTCATTCAGTTGATGGCAACAGGAGTTGACATCTGGGAATGAGAAAAAAATGCCAAGGCAACAACCGGTTCTGTGTCAAAAACTATCCTCCTCTGTGTTGGGAGAAGTTCTATATATTTTTTATCTTAGGACTGGAGAATGGTTGGCCTTTATTAAAATCTGGAGGGAGCAAGACAATGACTAAGCATTCTGCTCAGAGCTTGGCAGAAACAGAGAAACACAGAAACACAGCTGCAGAAGGGCTGGAGAATGCAAACACATCTGGAAAGGCACGTGGATAGAGGGAAGGGGGAAACAGATAGACACCAGGAGAGTGATACACAGTAAACCTCAGCCTGAGTCACTGCTTCATTAGGGGTAGGTGATCTGATCATAAGAAGTGACAGGTCGGACCATCATTGCCATGGGAAAGGCTCCTCAAAGTGCTGTCTCTGCAGGTGGTCTCTCAGCAACTACTACCTTTGTGCCATTCCGTATGATGACATCACCTTGCTCTCAAAAACTCAAGCTTTTTGAAAGATTACCAGTAAAGAGGCTGGTGGGTGGGTTGATAACAGGTGCTCAGTCCTCCATTACTAGTGCCCACTACTCGACAACTTGGACTGGGTCAGCCTGTATCCCCCACCTCTCCCGGGAGCCATTCCTCTCTGTTCTTCACAGAAACCCTGCCTCTGTCCCAAACACTGCACAAGAACTTCGTTTTAGCCCCCTTTTTATACATCCTCCATTCCCCCAACCACACTCTAGTGGGCACTTTTGACTCTTTGTACCCTGCATTAATTCTACTTTTTACAGCATTTATTGTCTTTTATTATGATATATAATTATTTGTTTTTGTTTATTGTCTGTCTCCCCCCACTGCTAGAGCAGAAATATTTGTATGTTTTGTTCACTGAGATATGCCAAGCACTGAGAATAGTGTCTGACACATGGAAGATGCTTGATAAATATTAAGAAATAAATGAATCAGAGGACAATCTTATGTAGTCCATCAGTTTAAATTACCACACATGCTAAAGTCTTCCAAGTCTATAGCTCTAGACTGATAGCTCAAGTCTACTTTCTTCTGAACCCTGGTTTAATAGTATCCATTGCTTAGTAAATCCCTGCCTATGGAACTGTTGTGAGCCTTTCAAATCCGAGTTAAATAAGAATTCATCATCTCTCCCCAAATCTTCTCCCTATCCACTCATGGTCCCTATCTTAATGAATGGCTGCCATTTACCCAACTTCCCAAAAAGGAAACCTGGATGTCACCTTTGCCTCTTCCTTTTGTCCAAATTGATATGGCCTACTGATCATCTAATCATGCAAAATCAATGACCTGTCAGATTCTCTTTTTTTTTTCCACGCCTGCAGCCATGACTCTGGCTCAGACTCTCATCAGTCCCCATCAAAGAAGTCCAATAGCCTCCTCACAGAGCTCTGTAACTCCATCTCACTTCTGCTGAGCCCGCTCTGCAGCCAAGGGATCTTTCTACATGCAAAACCGCCGCCTTGTTCATGCAAAGTACAGAGCTGATTCCCACTAGGAACCCTTCCAATGGCTCCCCATGGCTCACTGTTAGTACTAGCATTTTAAATTATGTTTTCCCTTACTGGGTAATTAGAAGGGTGCTTGAATTTGTTCCCTTAAGTGATGAGAGAAGTTTGAACCTCTCTGTTGCTTTTAAGGTATAATTTGAAATGCCTTTATAGCCTGACCAGTGCTACATCTTGGTCCTTATTATTCACTTCTGCCCTCTCCTCTCAGGGCTCATTGAGAAAGCTACGTCTCCCAGGATGCCTTGGTTAGGTACACACATTGCATTGCACTGTGACTTTTATCTATTCCCTCCACAAGGATTATCACAAGAGATAACTTTCTTCTTTCATGCCTCTTTTCTTGCTGAAGTGCAAAGTCCTGCAGGTCAGAAATGAGATGAAGTGCACTAACATGCCTGTAGCACTCAGCCTAGCCTTTACATAGATTTTAAAATTGAATACACCTTGAAAAAGCCCCATGAGACAACCATTATTATTGTTGGGGTTTCAGATAGGAGCCACTGAGGCCCAGAGAGACATTTCCTAACTCAGTGGCCATTTGGCCAAAGTCATAGAGTCCAGCTTTGAAAACCAGGCTCCTGCTTTCCTGCCTTCAGGCACCTGTGCATCCTGTTCATTACTTTTATTTTTTCAAATAGCCCTCATATTTTTTTTGTTTTCTATCCATTCCAATGACCTTGACCTTGCTCCTGCTCATGCCGTCCTGACCGCTCACCTGGATGGGGTGCACAGTTTTTAACCATCCCTCTGCTTCCGTCCTCTCTTCACACCTGCATGTGAAGCTGGTTACTACACCTGACCCTCAGCTCTCCTCATGGACAGTCACGACCTTGACATAAGGCCAAATTAAGAGAATTCAAGGAAAGATAAGAAACAACAAAAATTCATGAACAAATTCATGAATGGCTTCTTTGTAAAAATAATCATTTAAACAAAAATATTTTTTAGCAAGTGTATGAAAAATAGAGGGAGGAAGGGGAGAATACTCAAAGTACAACATTTGCAGTGAAAACTGGAGTGTGACCCCAGTTCAGAGAAGCTCAGAACAACTGTAAGCCGACACTTTATGCAACTTTAGGTGAATAACTTTGAAACTCATGGAGGATGGTGAGAAGTTTTAGAAAAGTTTAAATTGTACAAATTGCCTCAAGGAGAAACTTTGAATATACAGAGAACTATGAACAAAACTGAAGAAAAGCTATCAAAGAACTACTCCTAAGAAAAGTACCGAGCCCCAATGATTTTAATAGGCAGCGTTTCCAAGCAACTGATCACTGTGATCATATTTAAGTATTTCCCAAACATGAAAAAATATATAAAGATAATTATAACACTTTGTGAAGTGCATGTAGCTTTGACATTTAAACCTGAGAAATATGAAACAGTAACATATAGTCCAATATGGAACATTGTAGCAGAGAGGATTAGCTGTTCATCAAAATTTATGTTCCCCTGGCCACAGCATAGACACATTGCTGGGAAATCTCTTTTCATACAGAAAAGAATGTTTCCAGCCGTATGTGCTATTTGTAGTATTTGCACCATGGAATGTGAGTGGAAGTGATGTGTTCATTTCCAGGTTGCAGCTTTTTAAATATGTATGTGGTCCTTTTCATGTTTCTTTCCCCTTATCCTCAGAGGATAATGGAGCTCTAGGGCATAGGTTGGCACATTGTGGCCTGTGACCCTGTTCTGTTTTTATACATAAAGGTTTATTAGAACACAGCTCTGCTCATGCTTTTACTTACTGCTATGGCTCTTTTCATGCTATAGCAACTGAGCTGAGTAGTTGTGACAGACAGCTGAGATGGCTTAGCTTATTTACTTTCTGGCTCTTTAAGAGGAAGTTTGCCACCCTGCTCTAGGGGCTGGTGGAGCAGTAAGACCAAAGGAGCCCATGGTGCCCGAAAGATTTGCCATTGAGAAACACTCTGGGTTGTTTATATAATACATACTTCCGTTGTTAAGCTGCCAAGATTTTGTGGTTTGTTTAGCAGCGACCATTATTCCAACTAATGTTACAAGAGATGCAAAATCTCAAATAAAATACTGGCAACTTCTAGAAAAAAGAATCTGCCCTGGCTGGTGTGGCTCAGAGGTTTGAACACTGGACTATGAACCAAAGGGTCACCAGTTCAATTCCTGGGCAGGGCACATGCCTGGGTTGCAGGTCAGGTCTGCAGTAGGGGTCGCTCAAGTGGCAGCCACACATGGATGCTCTCTCTTCCTCTCTTTCTCCCTCCCTTCACCTCTCTAAAAATAAATTAATAAAATCTTGAAAAAGAAAGAATCTTTGTAAGATCTTTTTCTCCAGACATGCAAGGTGATCAATAAAGATAGCAGCAGCACATTACTAGGTCTAAAAAGAAAACCCATGTGATCTATTCATGCATGTCAAAAGCATTTAAAAACAGTCTCCATATTATAAACCAGTTCTAGGGGGATAGGGCAGAGAAATATCTCCTCAGAATATCTACTTATACCAACAACTAACGTCATATATGAAGGTGAATGACGAGAGAAATCCCCACTTATGATAGAACAAAACAAAACCAATGTTATCATCAACAACATAACAAAAAACATACCATACATGTAAAAACGTCATATTGCTTTTGAAGCACCAGCAACGCAGCAATACTAATAATTTTCCACCACATGTTGTACTGGTAATTATTAAGTTATATAATACATTTTAGCAAATTATATGTGCTTTATATTCATACATATAATTTACATATGACATGCATCTACATATAATGTAAATATTTTATACACAATGAAGTACATTTAACTTGATTTGTATAATATAGTATTTTATACTTTATAATTTAGAAAATTTAACAAAATTCATATAATTTGTAAGTAAGTATATGATATATAATTTACAAATAAAACAAAAATTATATGTAATTTATATTAAAATATTCTGTAAATAATTTTAAAAGTTATATTAATTATTCAATCTATTAATAAAGCCATAATGTCACTTGTCAAGTGTCAGCCAGTGCATCAATAGGTTTTCCATATGTCAGCAGTAATTCACTTTACTTTTTAAAAAAACTATTTAGGAAATTAAAGACTTGAACAGGTATAGAGAGAGAGACTTTGTTTTTGCCTCAGATTAATATATTTTAAACATATGAATTCACTATAAATTAACCTGTAAATTCACTGCAGTCCCAAAGAAAATTCTAACAAGACTCAAATTGGCATGTGATAAACTGATTTTAAATTTCACCCAGCACATACTTATGAGAGTAGACAGGAAATACTAGAAAGATCAGGCCAATGTAAAGAGACTCATGAAAATGGATAGTAAAACAAATTGTAAAATATCAACAAAACAACATAATACTAAAACCAGGTCTTCCTCTTAAACCATGTGCTTAAAAAATATCATGTGCGCTAAGGATTGAATTATAAAAATAAAGCATATAAATGTTAGAAGACCATATAGGAGAATAACTATATTCTTGAGCTAAAAATGTTTTCAACAATTAAATTCAGAAACCATAAAGAAAAGCATTTACAGATTTAACTATACAGAAATTAAAAACTGCTATAGGTAACATATACTCTATGTACACAGCCACGAAGGCCAAGGACAAACTGGTAAAAGGACCTGCAATACCTAAGGCAGATGGAGGATCAGTATTTTTTTCCTTCCATAAATAGCTTGGACAAAGCAGTAAGGGAAGAAGATGCTCAGTAGGAAGAAAAGGAGTAGCCATGAATTGGCGATGACACAAAACCATGTGGAAAGATATAAGCTCACCATAAACCAAAGAATGCAAATTAAAATGAGGTCTTTTGCCTATCAGACAAAAGTCAATAATAAATGACAGACATGGAATGGAGTGTTCAAAGAAATGATGGGAGATGCCCGATGGAGAGCTTTCCCTGTCCTGGACCTTATCAGAGTGAAGATGGAGGAGGTAGTGTCTGGCTGAGTGGGCTGGTCCTAATTCAAAGGCACAGGATAATTAGTGTGAAGGCAAAGAGCGCAGCAGATGGCAAATCACAGCGGCGTATTTAGGGGCACTGACAGGTTAGCATATTGTCTCTCCTAGAGTTGATGTTTTTATATTTGCAGCTTCTAAATATAAAGTTCATGTGGCCTTTGAATGGTTGGTTGAGGACAAGATTTTAGAATGTGGATAATGCATTTAATGATAAGTTTGATAGTAAACTTAGTGTTTGATAAAACATCTTTACATATACAGTGGTACCTCGGTACTCATCTTTAATTCATTCTGGGATTCATGATGACTGCCAAAACCAATGGGTACTGAGCAATGAAGAATTTTCTCTTGCAGGGCAGCTCTGTGACTCATACGAGTTCTAGCAAGTGTAACTAGTCCTGAGCAAGCACCAAGTGCTGGAACATTTTTTTCTCATCAAAATGTGATGAGGTCAGTGTTTGGTGGGTTCTGAAGCCAGCAAGTACCAAGGTATGCCTGTATGTTTTAAAAACATGTTGAAACATTTAAATCTTCATTGGTTATTAAGTACATAATCCTTAGAGCTCTTTATGGGCATAAATACATAATCCTTAGAGCTCTTTAGAAGACAGCTGGAAGGAAATAAGTTTGTCTATGGGACTGTTAAGCCCTCCTTTCTTTCTTCTACCATATTTTCCCAGTTTCACCCCAACCAACACTTCTATGAGTGGATTCAGTACGCTCAGGTTGTTTGGGTCCATTTGCTCTCAATTGTTCAAAAAGTCTACAAAATGATTTTATACAGTTTATACTAGAATTAATGTTTGTGTCTCCTCTTTAGTATTTGTACTCCTCTTTTTAGCACATATGAGGGTTGTTGAAGAGTTTTCACAAACTTATAGAGCCTGAACTTTGCTCCCAGAGCCTAGGAGTTGGGCAGGTTTAGTGATTCAGGTTTCTGAGAGAGGTGAACGAACCTGGGGAAACCCCAACACACCGTAGGCAAACAGGGCTTAGAGTTCAGGCCTTCTCATCCAAGTTTTGGCTGTTTCTACTCTGCAGTCCACTCCCCTGTACAAGAGGAAGGCTCACGACAGCCATGGCCCCTAAGTGATAGATGCTCATAGAGCACATGTTTTGAGGATTATACCAAGTCGGGTTCTTAACCTGCTTAACTAGAACAAAATTCATCTATATTTACCTGCCCTTGGAGGGTGAGTGGATGGGAATTTGTCCTCACTCCCAGGACCTCTGGTTATGGGAACATTCTGGGACAGTAGCCCGTGGCACGAATCTTGTCCAGGCAGAGGCCTGCAGCCCCAGGGTCCAAGCATGTCTGAACCACGGCTGCGCCACATCTCAGGGCACAGAGGGAAGCATGCCACATGTTCTCCTACCTTTGATGGCCTCTTTCACAGTAGAATCAACAGGGAGGATGTTCTTCTCCACCAGCTCCAGCGGCCCTGGCCGGAGGGCAATTTTTTCATTGAGATCGTCTGCAAGTCGGGCTCTCTTCAGCTTCATCTGAGCAGTTGGAACGGACCTCTCCGCAGTGGAGGCTAAGGGGTTGGCAGTAAAAGGATCAGCTGTAGAATACGGTATTTTTATTATTGTTTTTGCTTTTGTAACCAAAATCATGTGTCACACTGTGCTCTACCATCCTAATAATTTTTCAACACAATCATCATCAATCCACATGGATTAGCAGCTAAGACTAGACACTTCCAAATAAAGTCAAATAGTGAGTCTGGTGCACAGAAAAGTTAGAGAAACTTGCTTTGTGAGGATTTTTGAAGAAATGTGCGATTTGGTGATTCTGTAAGCAAGCAGTCCCTGGGGCCTGCTGTGCTTGCCGACCCCAAGCTACGACATTTGGATGCACACCCCGTCTGTAGGTTCCCAGGTGCAGGCTGAGCCTGCATGCAGTAAATACTATCTATTTTTATAATGAGTTGTAGTGGTATGATTTCTTCAGGCTTTTATACCTGTCAATGTGAGGCTGATTCAAATATCCAGGTCAGTTGTAAAAGAAAAAAATTCCTTTGAAACAGTTATTTAGTCAAACCGAGGCATTTTAAAAATTGAATTTATCCAACAAGCAGTTGATGATCCTTTGGCGGGCGAGAAAGGTCGCTGACAGAGCCTTAGATCGCACCTGTGTTGCTCCACCAGCTAGGCCCTGACTCAGTCCTGTGGACGAACGGAGGAGGAGCTAGCCAACCAGGTGCTGCTATGATGCAGAGCTGTTGAGTTTGCAGTGTAACTCTTAACATTGCAAACTGAGAAAGTGAGATTTTTACAGACAAGCCTCTCAACCCCATTGTTTTGTTACTTTTATCCTATTAACGCAGGCCTAGTGTCTGATCTAGAAATCTCAATACAGCAGCCGCCTGGGGACATCTGACTGTTGCAATAGGCCAGACTTATATAAGAAGCTGTATCTGTGAAGCACTTGATGTGGGATGGAAGCACCGGGAAACAACCCACTGAGAATCAAAGGGGGGGGCTTTCTTAATTACATATATATATACATACACACACACAGATATATATACACACACATACATTGCTAGGGCTATAGTTTTTCATCACAAAATTTGACTGAAAATACAGTTTGTGTATATGGGTTTTCTTCCTTGAATTAGATTGCAAATATAGTTTCGTTTTCTGTTTTTTTCACTAAACATCATCTTGTAAACCTTTTGTCATGAAATCTTTATGCTTCTAAAGCCTTATTTTAGGTGGCTGCAGGTATTTAATTATATGGCCGATGCATAATTTATTCAGCCATCCCTTATTGTTGGATATTTCACTATTTGCAATGCTTCAGTACCTAAAGTAATTCCATAATGGACATCACTGTACATAAATCTTCGCATGTCTGATTATTTTCTTTGGATAAAATACAGGCAGATCTCGTTTGACTATGCTTTGCTTTATTGCACATCACAGATGTTGTGATTTTTACAAATTGAAGGCAGGACCTTCCACCACTGAAGAGACTACTGCTCACTTTATTGTGATACTTGCTTTATTGTGGTGGTCTGGAACAGAACCCAAACTATCTCTGAGGTAGGCCTGTACTAGAAATGTATTACTGGGCTCAAGGATGGGCACATTTTAAAGGAATTTGCCATATGTCGGACATTCACTATGTGCTCGGAGAGAGTTAGAAAGTGGCACAGCTAAGATTGAAACCCAAGTTTGATACCTTTCTAGCCATTTTATGGCTCCCCACATTGGTTGTCTAAATGGCCCAGAATGACTAGGTGACTGCTCAAAAGCACCCATTTCTCATGGCAGAGGACACTTTCTAGGAGGACTTAGCACCTGTACAGAGACAAACAACTCTCTCAAATGGCTCACCATTTGTGGGGCACCCTGGTTTATGGTTTCCTGCAGACTTACCCTGGAGTATGTGCATAGTAACCAAGCCAGCACCGCTGGACCTGTTCCTGGCCTTGCGCTTCAGGGTGTCTTCAGTCTGCAGGTGCAAGCAGAGAGTGAATTCTTTTATCAACCACATAGAGCCGAGTCACCTAGTTTCAATTTTAAGAGAAACCCGACTTTCTCAAAAGGGAGGGTATGCTTTTTATGACAAATGGAACATGGAAATATCCCTGGTCTCCTATGATTTCATGCAGAAACACTTACAAAACCCTCTTTAACAGTTTTAGGATGGAGAGATAAGATAAAGAGGTAAAAATCTTGGGTCCACATCAGTTCCACAAAGTCAAAGGCCAGGTAGGTACCTGTTAGTAAAATATTAATGAAACTGTGATGGCACCAAGCTGCTTGTATTATTGCTAACCCTATTCCATTGCTTCTAAAAACGGCCACAGCATTAATTAGGGTAACAGGTGACATGTAACCTGAGTCCATCTGGTATACACCCTCCTCCTGTTATTCACCTGACTCCTCTCTTCAGTAAAATGTAAACCCTGCAGATTCAGACCTGTCCTCGGTTGGAAAGACACTCAGAAACAGGCTGTAGGCAGTCTCGTCCCTTTCTGGTCACGGAGCTGCCTGTGGGGATGAGGTGGGCTGTGGCAGGGCCGCACTGCCCCTCGGGCCGCACTGCCCCTCAGGCCCCTGATTCCTACTTCTGGGCTTCCATCCCACTATACTGGCTCTCTGATTTGGCCCCTGAGAAGGGCCTAGGGACCACTCCAGGTCTGATTAAACAAACAAACAAACAAATGCAGTTATGCTCCAGGTAGTAGGAGCCACAGCCTCTCATGGGTGAGCACTTTGAAGAGTTACAGAGCTCTGTTTCTTTCTCCACTCAGACTAGTTGCAAGGCTGGAACTTGTAGACAAAGGAATCCTGGGAGAAAGACACCTGCTATGTGTCTCCTTCCCATTTATAGTGTGGATGCTTGCTAAACAGTATTTATATTGCTGAGATGTTCAGGTGGCAGAGATTTGCTATGAAGGTGCAGAATATATGCCAATCTCCCCCCGGCAAATGCCAACCCTTCCCCAGAAACAGAAAGAGAAATGAACTCAATGCCTTTTGCCTACGTAACTGCAAATAAGGTCTGTATCCACAGACCCTACCTTAGCACAGAACTGCATTTAAAAAATCTGCTTGTTGCTAAGAAAGGACTGTAAGGAAAGGCAAACCACCTTGCAAGCCAACTTTTACTCCCCTGTTTAAAATCTCGTTGCCCCCCTTTTTAAAAAGATGTTTTAAATTTATTTGTAGAGAGAGGGGAAGGGAGGGAGAAAGAGAGAGAGAGAAACATGGATGTGAGAGAGAAACATCGGTTGGTTGTCTCCAGGGCCGAAACCCACGTGCCCTGACCAGGAACTGAACCAGCAAACTTTTACCCTGTGGGACAGTGCCCTTTGACTTCTACTACATCCTTGCAGTGATCTCCCCAACATCAGAAAGATTGGGGACATTTTTAAGCTAAAAATAACATTTTTAAAGCTAATATAGTTGACCACATTTCCACAGTTTTCAGTTTATAGGAGTAAGATTTCATAGGGCATGGGGGTAGTAGGGAACTGGCAAACTGATTGATCTTCCTCTAGAATTCTACTGGCTTTAGCCAAAGCTTAGCATTGAGGGACCTATACCCCAGAGTCTAAGTTCAGGAAGAGGGCAGTTTGCAGGAAATTACCTTGTCACTATCCAAGTGTTTTCTTTGCTCATGGAATACAGTTGGACTTTTCAGTGCTGAAACAGAAAGACAAAGATGTGAGCAGAGCTGGCCCCAGAGCTCCGGGCTGCATTGTAGCATTTGCTGGTGCGCTGGCTGAGCTGTGCACAGTACGAACGTGGTCGCCTTTATTAGGCCACAAGCAATTGAAGAGGAAAGGCCTGGAGGACACCAGTTTCTCGAAAGCCACAGGACACAGAGGAAGGTGGCATTCAGGCCTAAAACAGGAGGAGCGGCAGAGGCAGGTGTGACAGGAAGAGGCGACAGGGCACTCCAAGTCCCTGAGGAAACACAGGCCTATGGGAAACCCGGAACAGAAGCAATGCTCTAGTTTGAGGGCAGGGGGAGACTGGAGTCAGTAATACCCTCTGTGACTTTGCTCTGCCCTTGAGTACCAAAGACTGCATGGAAGCTGGGGTCTGTGGATAGGGGTCCCATATTGTAAGAAGGGACTTGCCCCTTGGATGGGGCATGTGGCTGCCTGGTAGGAATGTGCAACTAAGAGTGCTGAGTGAGAAGCACAGAGTCAGACTTTGAGGGGTGGAAGGGACCTTGGAGATCATGAAATGCAACTTCGACCCTGAACAGAACGGGAAACTGGGGCCCAAGGAAATTGGTTGCCTTGCCCAGGGTCACACAGGTAGGGCTAGCAGCCTAGTTGCTCTGACAACCTGACTTCTTTCAAGGTTGTGTCCAGGATATGAACAGCCAGTAGATGCAGGCACTGGTCAGTCAGTGCACACAGCAGCTGTTTACAGCCTCGACCGGATGCCAGCCTCCATTCTTCCCACTGCTTCCGGTTTGTCCCACCGCAGCCCAGCTCCTCACCACCAGGATTTATTAAGCTCTTTAGACTTAGCATAGAAGTAGACTCGTTCAGTAAAATTCTACATTTTTTCCTTAGGCTTTCTGATCCCCTGCAACAATCTCAATCAGGAGCCACAGACAATCACTTTTCATTACAAGTGATGAGGTCGATCAGAGATTACAGAATTGCACTGAACACTTTTCCGTGTAAGTCTGAACAAGTGGGTGAGTCATGTGACCCACGGTTCTAATATTACTCTGACAGGTGTCCACTTTTAAGCTGTAGGCAATGAAATATTCTTCCAAATTCTGGCCAGAATAAAAACCTTGGTTTCTGGCCAAATTGGCGCTGGGGGCCGTATGTGTGTTTATGTGTGTTTATGTGTGTATCTGTGCTTCATCCAGTCCTTCAGATCATGCTGGATTTCAGCCGTTTTCACAAGGGCCTGCTGGACTTCAGCCCAGTCCTTCATAGTCCAGACTATGTTGTCCTCTCTTGGGGACACTGCTCGGGAAGGTGCTAAGCATGCTCTCTCTAAATCTCACTGCTTCACTCCAGCATTGACAATGTTATCCAGAGGAGCATGCCTAATAGTCCCAGCTGACTGCCTTGTGCCAAGCATGTGGGACAAGCCCCTTCTACTACTTTGAGCAGATTAGGAGGCTTCTCTTCACATAGGAAAAAGAAATAAATGTGTCGATTGAATATCACATTTTCTACTGATCTAACAACAGTTTCTCTTGGCTATTTTTACTCTTACTATGGGCTTCTGGCCCCTCTCCCTCCCTCCTTTTGTCCTCACTCAGTGACTCTAAAAAATCATCTGGAGACATGTGCAATTCTATTGTGATGTCTGTGCATTTTCCTTGATTTGGGTCTAGCCCCATCCTTAGTAAGGAGGCTTGCCTTTTCCTGCATTTGATCACAGTTGCAACTTATACTGATGGAATTCTAAAAGCAACTTCTGTTTCCCTAGGCAACCAGATCCTATACATGTGCTTGAAGTCCAGGGGACCGTGGTGGTTCTGCACAAGCTAAACAGACAGGTCTTGACCTGTGTCCCACACGCTGGTGTTCATCTCAGTTGATATTATATACCAGTGTGGTTTAATCACTTATAGTCCAGAAAAGGAAGTGATGTTAGTGAGGCCTGATTAAGTGGTTAAGGAGAATAACACATCCATTTCCTTAAGAAGCAACCCCTAAGGGCACAGTATGTATTTTGAGATATCTCTTACATTTCAAACTCAAATGGTTTTAATTGGGCTTAAGACTTGGGAGGAATTTATCTGGTTCTCTTGTCCCTGAGGTTCTTCAATTCTTTTTAGCCCAGTTTATTAATTGTTCTAAGAAACATTGCATTTCCTGTATCTTAGTTTGTCGGGCTATAATTCATCACTTCTTGGTGTTAACAACTCCACTGTGAAATGACTCATATAGTCCGGTTCTCTGATGCCAGGAGCACAAAGGTCTTCTGGAACCTTCTAGAAAACACAGGGTGGAGAAGCTATGTCCATTTAGCAAGGGCTTGGGAAGAAAGCCAAAGAGGTCAACACACTGCATTTTACTACATGCTGTTCTCCTCAGGGGTCAAGGGATGTTATATGGGGCACTGCGGGGAGGTCACTCTGTGGAAAACTACCCCGCCAGGCCCTGTCACAGACATTGGCGTTTTCTGTGACTCTGGAGAATGTGGGTTTAGCCACCTCCCCTGAGGGCCAGCGCCAGCCGTGAGGCAGCCACCCAAGTTCACTTTTTGGAAAACACCTAAAGGGACTTCTTCTGCTGCCAGCCCTGAGAGTATCAAATGGCAAAATTTTGTATCTAAGGGACATTGACATTTAACATTGGAAAGGAATTTGAATTTCTAAATTAAAAAAAATAAGTCGATGTGATTTCAAATTAAAATATGGTTGTCAGCCCAGTCAGCCACATATCTAACTCACTCCCCCTGGAGGGAGACTAATCGCTTCTCCCAAGGGAACTCATATTCTCACCTCAGTTTAATTCCCGGGCCTGACTATTTCATTGCCTGCAGCTCCAGCTAACTTAGGTTAGCTGTGTGTACAAATCCTTGCTTTCTTAGAGCTCAGGAAAAGATCCCCAGGTGAGAACAGGCCTCCTGCAGCCCTGCTCTGCCCTCTAACCTCACATCTTCATCTAGATCCCAGAAAAAAGAGGAAATAGATCACAGGGCACTGTAATCAAGTAAGGAGAGGGGCTAGCACAGGTTGGGGGCCTGGCATCAGTGGTGGCTGCTGATAGCAGAGCAGGGCTGTGCCTGAAGCAGAGCTCACCTCTTCTCACTGGTGGCTTGTTCCCAGGCTTGGAGGGAGAGAGCTCCAAGGCTTAGAGGGCTCCCTCAGTATTTCTGATCAGGGTCAAGAGGCAGAATCAAAATGCCGGTGTCCTGGGACAGGAGCTGGAGCAGTGGTGCTCAAAGTGTGGTTCCCAGACCAGCATCTTCAGCATCACCTGGGCACCTGTCAAAAATGCCAATTCTTGGGTCCCACCCCAGATCTACAGAATCTAAAACTTCCAAGCCGTGGCATTCTGGGTCTGTGTTCTAACAAGCCCTCCAGCTGACTCTGAGGCACAAGTCTGAGAGCTGCTCCAGAGTTTATAAGGCCCATGGGTCCTAATGTAGGGTCCTCGGGAGTTCAAAATGGGAGTAATGATTTCTAGGAGTGATTTTCAGTATTTCAAAAGCCTGAAGAAAAGGGGTATGTTTGCCCAGAGTGAGAAAAAGTCTGCTTAGGCAAAATGAACTATCGCTTTTCACTGTTGCTGCCTGGAGTCATAACAACATGGTTTAATAGTGGTTGACCTCATGAGAAAGCACTGGTCGGTACGTTTGTGTGCCATTCGTTAGTCACGGACAGACACGTGGGTTAATAATTCATGTATGTAGGGTCCTTTGGGAGGAAGACAAAACTAACTCAAACACTGGATCTATGGCAGCGATAGGTGTAATTAAAGAAGCCTTGGATGACTGGCTTTGGGAGCCATCCATCTGGGCTCTGTCCTGGTGTTGCCACCTATTTTTGGTATAGCCTTGAACAATTCTGACAGTTTCCCTGTGTTCTCAGTTTCCCACTTATACAATGGGTCTAGTAATGCTTGCCCTCTCTTTGCCTCACTTTTAAAGACAAATTGGATCATGAATATTTTTATTCCAAGGAAATGCTTCAGCTGTGATAATGCTTTGTAAATTGTTCTCTTTTTTAGGTTGATAATAAGTTACCAATTCAGTAGCAACTGATAATCTTAGGGATCTTCTCAATGTAACTTTGTAATACTGAAGACCTGGCTTGGGGCCTGGCAAAAATGAAAATTTTGGAATTTCTCAGAAGAAGGGTACAAAGGAAAATTCAGAGTATGCCTATAATTACTGGTTTACTAGTGTCGAAGGAACAAGGAATGAGAAAATTGAAGGAAAAAAGAGGAAAAGAAGGAATTTAGGATCCTTGACCTATAATGGGTTTGCCATGAAAATCCGGGATGTGCCTCTTCCTATCTCTGAAATCGAGAAGTTAGAAAGAAGGGAGGCGGTGGACAGGTTAATCCCTCGTGCCGTGTTCTGCTCAAACAGCCAGCAGTGTGTGCTAGGGTGCTGTAGGGGTAAGCCAAGTCAAATGGATGCGCTGAAGAAAGGAAGAAGGCTTTGCCCAGTCCACTTCTCAAAGCTATCATGAAGCTGCCTGTGGTGTGGGAACAGGAATTGCCCCCGTCACTCTTCTTGCTATGCAGGAGAAGAATCACAGAATTCAGGAATTTACCAAGGCTTTGCAGAAAGTATGTGGCTGCTGTGGCTTGGATTAGTCTGCAAAACAAATAAAGGCAGCACCATTCATAGACAGCTCATCGTATTTTTAAATTCATTTACATCGATCAGACCATGGAACCAGGCCACCCAGACATTTCATTCTGGCCAGCGGTGGCTTTCTAGGAGTTTCTGTGGAGGAGTCCCAGCCTCTCTGGACCCTGGGCCCTTCACAATCCATTGCAGTCCTCTAAGCTCATTTTCTGTGTACCAGAATGAGAAACTAACTGTTCTCCT
Organism: Carollia perspicillata; assembly: GCA_004027735.1. Taxonomy (NCBI): domain Eukaryota; kingdom Metazoa; phylum Chordata; class Mammalia; order Chiroptera; family Phyllostomidae; genus Carollia; species Carollia perspicillata. The sequence continues at coordinate 24,254 of PVKM010017077.1, forward strand.
CTCTCCCTTGGATTCATATAGATTAGCCCCACTTACACAGCATTGGAAGAAAGAAAATGTAATTTATTTCCTTCAATCCTCCCAGACACCCGTTCCCACATAGTGATGTCAATATTGTTAATGGCGACAATTATGTAGGAGTGATTTGAGGCCCCTTCTGGGCTGTAAGCACTTTGAAACGGAATTTATGTCTGACTCTTCCATGCTCTATGGGCCTTCCTCACAGCAGATGGTCAAAATATTTACTGAATTGCTCTCTGATCACTGATTGCATCTAAGCCATATAGCTGGTCATCCTTCTGCACTAAGGCTTCTGAAGGGGTTGGAATAAAATTGTGTCATTTAGGATTCTACCCAGGAGAGGAATGCCCAAGGAAAAAATTGTAGGTGAGGCCATTTTTGTGAGAAATGGTGAACAGATCCAAGGTCTACGAGGGGGAAGAGGCTGGCTCTGTCCCGCACGCCTTAGAAAGCAGAGAGCCTTGCTGTCCTCTCGCAGCCCGGAGCCTGGAAGGGAGGCGCAGCAAAGCCATTCCCTGTGAATGTGAGTTGACGGTGACCAAGTAGGAAACGTGAAACCTCCATTTGGAGTCAGAGATAAGATTTTGGAGATAAATCCAAACAATAGATTCTTAAGTATTTCTAAGTTAACTTCATGATTATGTCACTGAGATATTAAGACTGTTGTGAAAATGTGAATTTCACAAGTGATATTATAAGTGTAAAAGTGATTTTCAGCTCTGGCTTAGGTCCGTGTTCCTGGCTGGAGAACCCCTTTCCCACTGTTTAAAGTTATTCTAGGGGTTCAGTGCTGGCCTCAGGACCCTGCCTTTCTTGACTAAAAGTCAAGGAATAATGCCTTTAAATCCATTCAAAGCACCAGAAGGGAAAATCCTAAACCTATAATGCACAAAAGTAAGAAATAAGTCAATGCTTAATGAAGTGATTAAGGGGGATCATACAAGAGAATTTTCCCTGGTTGCTGAGGACTCTGTGACTCATTGGCAAACTCAAAACCTACAGGATGCACAGCCAAGGATAGGAAGACATTAAATTAAATCCATTTGGACTAGTTTCACTAGTCAACTGAAAATTACACATGGTTTAGTTCACTGGAGTTGGGGGAGGGCGGACCTTAACAGTTTAACCATTGATTTGACATACAATTGAATTGCGCTCTGCCACATAGGTAAGTCAGTGGAATTTTCCCTTCCGTTTTGGTCATAGTGAGGTATAGATTATGATGTAGAACCTGAAGCCATTTCAAAAACCATTGGTTTACTCTTGTCATGATACACACACACACACATACACACACACACATGTGTGTGTGTATGTGTGTGTAAAGTCTTGGGCCATAAAATGGCACAAAATGCTTTATGGTAGAAACTTAAGTAAGCACTTTAAAAGTTCAAGTGATTCCTTTCAAGTATTTGAGAAAAGAGTGCTGTGTAGAGATCAGAAGACATAGGTTCTGGCCTCAGTTGTCTCACCGTGCACAGTAAGAAGGGTGCATTTTTGCAGTGGACAGGCCCGATTCTGCCCAGTGATACTGGTGTGTCTGTTGTCTAGCTGAAAGCAGTAGTGCTATACAATAATAACGTAAGAACAATTAATAGTTCATTTAGGTATCAGCTTCCACTTTTGGCAATTTGTGATGTTTTAAAATTTGGGTGAAGATTGCAAATAATTTAAAATTTACTGATAAAGTGAAAATTGTATTAATAATTTTGTTGTGCACACACTTAAATTGCCACAGTTCTAATTTGCAGAAATTAGAACCACATGGTGTCCAGGCTTTGGGACATTTGAAATATCTCTTGGGTCTCCTCAACCTCAGTTTTACGAACATGAAAGACAATGCCTGGGGGTATGGACTAGGTCAGGGGTTTTCAAATACTGTTCTGAAGAGAACCAGCTCTCTGGGGAAGACAACTGGGGGCATCTAGAAGGGATGGGGGTGCTGAGTAAGTGGGGTGGAGGCCCCCACCTTCTTTCAGGCAGTACA
>PVKM010017078.1:0-20732 GCA_004027735.1 Carollia perspicillata
GATGCGACGGTAGGGGCAGATGTAGAGAATAGTACTAGGGGGCTGACGTACCAGAAGCTTTTCTGGGAAATGCAGCTGAAAGGTGGAGGCTTCGAGGCTGCTATTGGGATCTGAACCTTGGGAAGTACCAGTGGGCGGCTGAGATCTAGGGGGCGGGGCTGTGCGGGCTCTTGATGCAGGGGTGGGGCAGAAGTAGCCTGGAACCCTTTCAAGATAGGAAAGTCCTGCTTCTGTGAGTTGGTAGAGACCTTTGGGCAGAGACCTAGGAGTGTGAAACTACGCATAGAAAGATGCAAGTTCTTGACGAAGCTAGTAGGGAAATAAAGACAAGACAGAGGAAATAAAGATGGGCAGAAAAGCAGAGGAGCAGGTTGTTTTTTTTTTTTTTATGGGCCTAAAGCCATAAAGCCTCCTATGAGGGGAAGAATGTTGGAGGGCTAGCAAGACCTGCCCAAGGCAGGATATGCTAGAGATTCACAGAAGGGATTCACTGTTAAACACTTTGCCCCAAATTTTGGTCTTGTTTCCCTCTCAGAGAAGTAGTACTGAGGGAGGGGTGCTTATATAAATGACATTGAGAAAAGGATTTGGGGGAGTTAAAAGCATTGAATCTGACCTGAAAACCCTGGCCACAAAAGCTTCAGAAGGTTGGGGAAAATAGCTCAGGTGGACTGAGGTGGGAGGTGAGGGTGATGGGACACAATCCTCCAGCCATCTAGCCCTTTTCTTCCCTATGGGCTGTCTGGCCTGAAATCTCTTCTACCCCTTCTTTTCCCTGTCTCCTATCCTCTTCCTAGGAGGCCGAGATCTGAGAAAGAGCAGGAGAGGAAATAAGCAGCTTAAAGTAGAGTTCAGGCTGCAGGGGTATGGGCGTAGGAAGCTGTAGTGGGCTCAGAGGTGTGCCTGAGGATGGTGTGCTGTCTGTACCCTGCTCCAATCTGGTCAATTTACAGGCATGGGGAGATAGGGTTGCTTAAGCTCTGGGGGTAGTGGTGAGGTTGATCTGAGGGTTGCTAAAGTGGGACTGAGATATCCCTTTGGCCAGGTTGGCTGTCTGGCAGTATACTACTGGCTGGAAAGCATCTTTGTGATCAGTGCTGGAAAGAAAGAAGCATTGCCCAGTAGCTCAGCCCCAGTGTTCTTGGCAGGACAGGCCTATGTGAAATAGTATTCTCAAATTTCTTTGTTCTCTACAGCACATGGTGATGAGTTTCCGGGTGTCTGAGCTCCAGGTGCTCCTTGGCTTTGCTGGCAGGAACAAGAGTGGACGGAAACACGAGCTCCTAGCCAAGGCCCTGCACCTCCTAAAGTCCAGCTGTGCCCCCAGTGTCCAGATGAAGATCAAAGAACTTTACCGCCGACGCTTCCCCCGGAAGACACTTGGGCCCTCTGATCTCTCCCTACTCTCTTTGCCCCCTGGAACCCCTCCTGTAGGCTCCCCTGGTTCTCTAGCTCCCATCCCCCCAATCCTTTTGGCCCCTGGTACCCTGCTGGGCCCCAAGCGGGAAGTGGACGTCTACCCCCCTCTGCCCCAGCCTGTGCATCCTGATGTCACCATGAAACCATTGCCCTTCTATGAAGTCTACGGGGAGCTCATCCGGCCCACCACCCTCGGTATGGCTCTTTGTGGTCCTTCAGTCTTCCTGGATTCCATGCCTGTTCCCCGAGCTTTTCTAATTCTTTAGTATGTGGGATCACAGCCTGGGATGGGGGTAACTTCTGTGGCTGCCTGTGTATGGGCTTGGGAATAACTGCCTCTTTGTGTTCTCAGCATCCACCTCTAGCCAGCGGTTTGAGGAAGCGCACTTTACTTTCGCGCTCACACCCCAGCAAGTTCAGCAGATTCTCACATCCAGGTACATCTCTTCTGTCCTCTTGCCTCATTCTAGGGTTGGTTACCTCTGGACTCTGCTCTGACTTTCTTCTCTTTTGCCCTGTTCTCCTTCTTATCCATCCTTCTTATCCAATGCAACTGCATTGTCTCTTCATTCTCTCAAATATCTTTGCTGTCCCCTGGACATCTAACTTTTTGCATTTCTGTCTGTTCACTCCTGCCCTCTGGGGGGCCACATACTGACACTTTTCCCTCCCCCTTCCTGACAGAGAGGTTCTACCAGGGGCCAAATGTGATTATACCATACAGGTACAGCTCAGGTGAGTTGATTTTCCCTTCCTCCCTGCCAGCCTTCCTTCAGGGGTTGGAATGAAATAAGAGAATGACAGATACCCCTAGGAGATATCCCTGGTACTGCTATTGAATGCTGAGGGGTTCAGCTCAAGAAACTGCCCCCATCTCTTTATCTTCTCTCATCTCTTCTTAGGTTCTGTCTCTGTGAGACCAGCTGCCCCCAGGAGGACTGTTTTCCTCCCAACCTCTTTGTCAAGGTCAATGGGAAACTGTGTCCCCTGCCGGTAAATACTCTTTCCTTTTTCTGGCAGCAACCCCTTCTGTTTAAGTTCCTACATGTTAACTAAAAAACCCTATTATGAAAGAGATGTGCTTAGCACAGTGCCTAGTACATAGTATGTGCTCAGTTTCCTGATTGAATCAATATAATTGAGAGAGTACTAAGATAGGACTGAACAAGGGTTCTGTCAGAACCCAGAGGAGTGATACTAGTTTAACCCAAATGTTCGGGAAAGACTTCTCAGAACTGATGAATCCAGAGTTGAAAGTTGGACCAATTGGGGCATCCCTATTCTTCCTCCTCCAGAACTCAATGAGTGGGTTCCTATTTCATTGGTCAATGAATAAACTCTTTTACCCCCAAAAATGAACCCCATAGACAATAATAGTGCTCCAGTTTTTTGAGTCACTGAATAGGCCCCCATGTCCTTGATCAGTAAGCTGGCCTTCCCTTCAGGGAGTGAGTAACCTGAGACAAGATGTCTTGACCAGTCCCTCCCTTCCCCAGGGTTACCTTCCCCCTACCAAGAATGGGGCTGAGCCCAAGAGGCCCAGCCGTCCCATCAACATCACACCCTTGGCTCGACTCTCAGCCACTGTTCCCAACACCATCGTGGTCAACTGGTCATCTGAGTTTGGACGGGTAAGCATGGCTGTGTCAGGGAGGATGGAGAAGCCTGCAATGTAGAGAGTGATGAGGAATCACCCAAGTGTTTTGGGTTTGGGAAACATTTTCCTCTTCATGGCTTTGTCTGCCTTAACCTACTGTCCTTGGTCCTCATGGGACAAAGGGTAGGGGGGCAGGTGTGCAAAGCAGAGGCTAATTGTCTCTCTCTACCTCCAAGTAGAATTACTCATTGTCTGTGTACCTGGTGAGGCAGTTGACTGCAGGGACCCTTCTACAAAAACTTAGAGCAAAGGGCATCCGGAACCCAGATCACTCCCGAGCACTGAGTGAGTAGCATCCTACCCCTCTTCCCCACTCTGATCTGGATCCAAGTCTTCCTGGCCCTCTAGCCTTTTTACACAAACCCATACCTTGACAGTTTACCTCACCTCTCACATTAACCTCAGCCCTCCCCTTATACCTCTTACCGGTCTTAGTGGTTGAAGAATTGGACCTTGTATTCCCAATTATACGTATGCTTTGCACCTCTCACACCCTAACTCTGGCTTTACTGGAATATGGGTTCTTTGATCTGGAAAGAATCTTAAGAATTATCTACTCCAACCCTCTCATGAATCTTTTTAAAAAAATTTTTAACAATTTTTATTTTTAGAGAAAGGAGAAGGGAGAAAGAAAGAGAGGGAAAGAAACATCAATGTGAAAGAGAAATACCAATTGGTTGCCTTCCTTATGGGTCCCCACTGGGACTAAACCTTCATGTACCCTGACTGTGAATCAAACTAGCAACCTTTTTTTTTTTTTTAATTTTTTAAAGATTTTCTTTATTTATTTTTCAAGAGGGGAAGGGAGGGAGAAAGACATCAATATGTGGTTGCCTCTCAGGCATGCCCCACACTGGGGGCCTGGCCCACAACCCAAGCATGTACCCTGACTGGGAATCGAACTGGGGACCCTTTAGTTTGCAGGCTGGCACTCAGTCCACCAAGCCACTTGAGCCACAGCTGAACTGGCAACCTTTTTGTTTGTGGGAAGATGCCTAACCAACTGAACCACACTGGCTGGTGCCCTCTTGTGATGCTTTAATTCCTTCTAGGTTATCTCTGCTAAAGTGTCATGAAGCTATATTTAAGCATCTTCGAGGACTGGGAAATCTCACCCACCTGGCCTTCATAATCCAGATCCCAGACTACCCCCATGTGACAGCCCACTGGTCCCCCCAAAAGCCATCGGCTTCTGACCTCACCACCTCCCCGGCTTCCTCTCCAGCCTTGCTGACTTCATTTCTCTGGCTTCACGTCTGTTTCAGTCAAGGAGAAACTGACTGCTGACCCCGACAGTGAGGTGGCCACTACAAGTCTCCGGGTGTCACTCATGTGCCCGGTGAGTACAAGGGAGAAGTGGGGAGGAGGGTTGGGTTAAACTTCTGGACTCAGAGGAGGGTCCAGAAGGCATACTAGAGTGAGGCTTTCTGGGACATGAGGATTCTTACCAGAGAACTCATCTCTCTTCAGCTAGGAAAGATGCGCCTGACTGTCCCTTGTCGTGCTCTCACCTGCGCCCACCTGCAGAGCTTCGATGCTGCCCTGTACCTGCAGATGAATGAGAAGAAGCCAACGTGGACATGTCCTGTGTGTGACAAGAAGGCTCCCTATGAATCTCTTATCATTGATGGGTAGGACGTTTCTGTATTCTGCTTTGTCTTACCTAGGACAGCCACTGTTTTTTTTCTCTCTGTCATATGTGTATGTGTGTATAGATACATGTATATATGTGAGTGTGCATATACATACATATATGTGTCTCTAATCCCTTTAATAATATTTCCAACACTGAGGACTAGTATAAGTCTACTATATACTAGGCATGGTGCTGAACACTTTGCATGCCTTATCTCATTGAGTCCTCATAATAATTCTGACATAGATATTGCTATTATCACAAGTGAGGAAACTGAGGCCTAGAGAGATTGAGTATTCTGCCTGAAGTTATACAGTTAGTAAGTGGCAAAGCTACTGTATCAAACTGTAATATTGCTTATAACAACTGCCTGGCCTCTTACTGAGTATAGCAATAAAGTTCTTTTGAGTGCTTGGATATACTGATCTAGGTAGTCCTAATACCCTTCCAGAACATACATTATGGTCCTTGTTCCCAGTGCCCTTTTGAAGGTGGTTTTTGGAGTTCTCTATCTCCTTATCTCTCTATCTCTGCTCCTTATTTTGTCCCTAGTACTATATGAAATAGTTGCTTAGAATATATTTATTTTAAAGCTTAGTATTAAAGTTTGCAAAGCTCTTTTATACTGTACTTGATTCTAACAACAGCTCAGTTCAGTAGGATGGATAATATCCCTGTTTTACAGATGAAGCTTGGCTACTGTCTCAGCCCCATAAATTCCCTTTTCTCCCCTCCTACAGTCTATTCATGGATATTCTTAATTCCTGCTCGGATTGTGATGAGATACAGTTCATGGAAGATGGATCCTGGTGCCCAATGAAACCCAAGAAGGAGGCATCTGAGGTTTGCCCCCCGCCAGGGTATGGGCTGGATGGTGAGTGATCCCTTGTCCCCCAGGTGAGCTAAGTCTTGAATGGCCTCTTCTCTGAGACACAGTATTCTTACTACCCACAGGCCTCCAGTACAGCCCAGTCCAAGAGGGCAATGTATCAGAGAATAAGAAGAAGGTTGAAGTTATTGACCTGACAATAGAAAGCTCATCAGATGAGGAGGACCTGCCCCCAACCAAGAAGCACTGTCCTGTCACCTCAGCTGCCATCCTGGCCCTACCTGGAAGTAAAGGGTATGAGGAAATAGGCTGACTCTATAACAGAAGGGACAGAAGAAAAAGTCAGGAAAGCTTTCTGGTCGTGGGGCAAAGCCTAGTGACTAGAGGGGACTTGGGAGGCTGGAGTTGGGTGAGGGCATCTATGGTTTGTTTGCTGGCTGCCCCAGCTCCTTGTTTCTTCTCACAGAGTCTTGACATCTGGTCACCAGCCATCTTCAGTGCTGCGGAGCCCTGCTGTGGGCACGTTGGGTAGAGATTTCTTGTCCAGTCTCCCACTACATGAGTACCCACCTGCCTTCCCATTGGGGGCAGATATCCAAGGTAGGATGTTGACTATAAAACGGGACCCTAAACTGCCACATCCTTCCCAGAATCAGATTAAACCCCCGCTCCTTTTCAAAGCTTTCTGGCTCTCTTTGCAAAGGGCCACAATCCAAGGAAATTTTCTGTTTTTGGCGGTGAAGGGGTCAGACAGGAGGTTGATTTTAATTTTTTTCTTAACAGGTTTAGATTTATTTTCTTTCCTTCACACTGAAAGTCAGGTAAGTGATCCCTTCTCTTATGAAGATCTCAGATCTCTGAAGATTCCTTTCTAGACACTAATGGGCATCCTCCCTCTCTCATTTTCCCTGGAGATCTAAATCTATTTCTCTGTGAGGGGCTGGTGAAAGCAGTTTATTTCCCTCTGAGGCCCCACTAATACTTCCTCAGATTTTCTGCTATGTCGTCCTCAATCCCTGTTACTGTTCTGTCTTCAGAGATTTTAGTGTAATTCTGCCCCTTGTCCATCCGCTCACCCCCACACGCCCATGTGTACTTGAGCACCATGCCTGCTTCAACCAGGCATTCCATATATTTGGATGCCCATAAGGCCAAGAAACTAGTAAGCTGGAGGGGCTGTCTCAAGACAGGGAATCAGGGTAGGGTATAGGGAAGCAGGGAATCAGAGAGAGGCTCTCTTTCTCAGAGAATACCTGGTGTCCAGAGGGGTTGATTTATCACATATGATATTTCTGATATGAGTGATGGGGGGCAGGTAAAGAAAGGATAAAATCTTAAACTTTGCCCTTGATTCCTCCCAGCACTATGGTCCCTCCGTCATCACCTCGCTAGATGAACAGGATGCCCTTGGCCATTTCTTCCAGTATCGAGGGACCCCTTCCCACTTCCTGGGCCCACTAGCCCCCACATTGGGGAGCTCTCACCGCAGCACTACTCCAGCACCCCCTCCTGGCCGTATCAGTAGCATTGTGGCTCCTGGGGGCACCTTGAGGGAGGGGCATGGAGGGCCCCTGCCCCCAGGTCCCTCTTTGACTGGCTGCCGGTCGGACATCATTTCCTTGGACTGATTTCCCTGGATTATGGAACCTTCACTGTCTCCCAATGCTGAACAAGTATGCTCTGTAGTCCAGATCCCTGGCCACTTTTGAACCCTTAGAGGCTTTGGCCAAAGGCCAGAAAGACATTCATGGACACTTGTTTTTGACATCATCTCTGACAAGGCCAGCACCCAAAGAGTTAATATTTAACCTCTTTTGAAGGACATTTGGGTTCTATTTTTTGAAGTGTTCTTTAGATGGCTGGCATGTTCCTTTGGGTATGTTAACCTAGGCAGTGGTAGGCAAATAGGATGTGATATGAGTTGGGGAAAGGGCTGAATTCTCATCCTTGACTATCTAGAACCTCGTGGGGAAAGGGCCCTTCTGTTGACCCCCCAGATGCCCTCTCTTCCCATTTCCCAAACCCATCACTCAGTTCCTTCCCCATAGCCATTGTTTCTTCATGTCCATTCTGTTTTCTTTGGTCAAACAGACAAGGGGAGAAACTGAGATAGACTCATGGACAAAAAACTCTATTTTGGTTTGCAGATTTTTTACTTAAACAAGGAAAACCAAAATACATCCAAACATGATTTCCCCTGCCTCCTACTTCCCGGCATACCTGAGGAGGAGATGAGGCCTTAGCCCGGATCCCCAGGGGTTTAGGAGCAGGGCCTGGCCTATTGCCTGGGGCCGTCTCTATTTATGTATTAAGCTCATAATGTTTCTTATGCCTACCAGCCCAGGGTTGGAGCTTCAAAAGCCATTGCCCTGTGGTGAGGTCTGGCTCATTCTGCACCTTTTCTGGGAGGTGGGATGACCCTTGTGCTCTCCTCAGTCTTTTTCAGGCTCCTCCATGGCCTGGAACCTCTGTTATATTTTCCTTTTTATTCCCAAAGTTGTAGCAAAGTTCTTAGCCACAATAAAAGGTTGCGAATCTTCTGTGTCATACAGGTAGACTGGAGAGGGGATTATGCACTGGCTTTCCAGATCCCTGGTTTGTGGGGAAGGGGTCCTTTGCAGGCTCAGGATCCAAATGAGCTCCAGTTTCACATGGTAGAGGTGCCACATTGAGGACTTCCAAGAGCATTAGTTTCTTCTTACCCCCTCCCTCAGTGCCCACAAAAGCACTAATACATTTAGCCCAACCCTGTGGAGCCCTCCTGCCCTTCTTCACCCTTATCTGCACAGATGTGGCAGCCAGAGCCTGAGGGCAAACTTGGTCCCAGTGCTGACCCTTTCTTTGACTTCTGTGGTGGTTGGGGTTGTCTTCAGCAGTGTAGACATGGGTAAGGCCAGAGGTTGAGCTCTTCCATCCTCCTCTAGTTCCATCGAACTATATGTTCCACAGCTCCTGTTCCACAGCTCCTGTCTGGGCTATGCCTCGTGGCTTAGCCCACTTTCGTATCTATTGTCATAATCCTCCAGACTACCACAGGAGAAGGGTGGGTGGATGTTAACCTCATTTTACAGAAAGAAAACAGGCTCAAGGAGGGTTAAATGACTTGCCCCTATGGGAGAGTAGGACACAAACCCAGGTCTTTAGGACTAGCCATTCAGAGCAGGAACCCTTGGAGTTTGATGGACACTGTCTTTCATCTCATGTGCTCTTTTCAATTATTAGTTGACCAACTCACCACCTACAACTCCCACCACACAAATCACCCCTCCTCCTGGGAGATAGAAGCTGAACTTCTCCCTGTGTATATGTTGGTGTTGGAGGGTCAGGGAAAAGCTTTTATGTATAGGACAGAGGGTGGTAGGTCCTGGGATACCTGGGTGTCTCTGTCCCATTCTCTGTGGTGGCCACTGCAGCTGCTATATCTCCGTCCAGCCATATGAAGGCACTCACCTCACTTGGATTTGGTTGGATCCGTGCCTAGGGCCTGACATGTTGATCCGTTTATCATGGCTTGTCTCAGGAAGTCTATTTTGATCACAATCTACCCACAGGTGGAATGGAGAGAAACTTGGGGTAAGGGGCAAGGCTACTGGATATCGCTGACTTCCCCCCTCCACCACCTTAGTCGTAGTCAAAACCAGTCTGGGCCTTCTGTGCCCCCATATCCTCCCTCCACTGCCAACCCTACCTGCTGCTGCTGCTGCCTCCTGGGAGACTACAAGTAGATAGAAAATGATGTGATGGTATTTGGGGACACCCTAGCTCAGCCTAGGAGGGTAGGCAGACTAAGAGAAGAAAATGGCAAAAATGAGAACTTCCTGTTTCTTTCTGAGACTCAAAATACAGCTGAGGAAGTGGAGGGTAGAGATGGTGCAGGACAGACACAGGTGAGGATTGTGGGTTTGGGAACTCCAAACCACCTATTCTCCATTATTTTTCCTGTGGCCAAAGCAGGAAAGACTGTTCTATGGGACTTAGTGGGGTACAAGTTGAGGGTTCTTGGTTAAATAGGGAGGGACCTGTCCCAGCTCCCTGTCTCATCTCCCATAACCTCAGAGGGACCCAAGAGAACTGGCCCTGGGGCAGCTGTAGTCCATTCTCCTCATAAAGCTCTCGAAGCCCTCCCTCAAGCAGCTGGCAGAAAGAGGCTGAGTCAGAGAGCCAGTACCTGACCTCCAAGTCCTTGGTTTGCCCCTTTCTCAGGCCACACCCAAGGTGATCCCAGATAGGTCTTTGGGTTCAGCACAGGATGCAGGTTGGGTCAGCTGAATAGCTACCTCTTCCTCAAGTTCCATGTGCCCACCTGCAACAACAGTGGGCTCAGTAGGTAAATGGTGGTGTTCTTGGCCAGGGGCCACCACTCACTATTTACATTGCCCCCTCCAGTGGGCACAGATGCAGTTGCAGCCTTCTGTGATTATGGAACAGACCACATCTCTGTGCCTACTGTATTTCTGAAACTGGGAATGGCATGTTGGGTGAAGAGCAAGTTTCTTCCCAGAACTTGGGGTGTTGACCTTAGGGTGCTCACCTGGGGGTACCCAGAGGCTGGGGGAAACTCTGAGGGTGCATGTCCTTTGGGTCAACAAGACAGTCTTGTCATTGGACTGCAGGATGATAGCCACACCCAGATCCACACCTCGATTCTTGGGCAGCCCGGTTCCTGGAGGCTTGGGCTGCTGGTTCAGGGCCCGCAAAAAGGCAGAAAGTGGGTCGCTGGCAGGAGGGAGTCCCTGAGGTTAAAATTGTAGCAGTGGAGTGGAGCCTTTAAAAATTGAGTGATACTGTGCAGGTAAGGGGAGGAGGCTGAGTCGAGGCGATAGGCCTGGCCCTCAGACCTTGTAGGTAGCTCTCACCAAGTCCCAGGTCTAAGCCATAACTATAGCCCTTTCATCACTCCCCACCGCTGGAGCCCTCCTAACCTGAAACAGAAACCTGGCCGAGGCGCCCAGGAATGGCCTGTCCGAAAGGAGGAGCTGTGTCCTCGCTGCAAATCACAGTATGTGAGCCACAGTCGAGCCCTGCCCCAGCGCCTAACAGGCCACACACTGCGCAAAGCTCACCGACTCCCGGCGCCGGGAAAGAAGCAGCAGCACCCTTCCTGTGGCCATAATGTGGCTGTGGTTCGCTGTGTCCTGGTTGGCGCCCTCTGGTGGCCCAGCGGCACCTCCCCTCGGTCGGCGGGGTCGAAAGGCAGGCTTCCCCTACGTCCCCGGGAAATTTAGGCATAACATTTGGGGATGAATTATCAGTGTAATATTAATAAATGACAAAGGAGACCACTTCTAAACCTTCAGCTCTTCCTTTCTTCCCATCTTTTTAGGACAATGATCCCCAGACTGCAGGATTTCTGGACTCACATGTTCCCTGTCCAACAGCCCTAGGCTGAACTATAAGCACCCTTTCACAATGCTCTGTGCACTTGTTACAGCAGGGATCACCTCAAATTAATTACGCCTATGTAGGGAACATTTTTGACACCTCCCCCTTCTTTCACCTCAAGTCTGGCTTGATTCATATGCCTTTTTTTCTAGTTATATCTTATTTGCAGTTCCCCACAAAACCAGTCTCTGCTTCCCTCTGGGATCCTGGTCCCCTTCCACCTGGCAAATCCTTTTTTCAAACTACAGATTGTGACACTTTCTAAATGGTCTCTCTGTACATGATACTTTCAATTATATGCCCCCCTCCATACTTCTTTGTACGTGTCTCCTCCCACTAGCCTATTATGTGCAATGTGTAGTCATCTTTGTATCCCTAAGATATGGCCTAGTACTGGGTATATAATATGTGCTCACTAAAGGATGAGTAGCCATCTTGTTTATCTTTGTATGTTATACCTAGGATAATGGCTAGCAATTAATTGGCACTCAGATGTTTAATTAATTAGAACCAACATTGGCGAGAGGAAACTAGAGATCATAAAACAACACTTAACTGCTTCAGGTGAACTGAAGCTATGACAATTTACATCCACTATATTAATCATGGTACTGAAAAAGGAAGCTTAGAATTGCCACTCTTAAGGAACTATGAAGAGGAAGGCAACGATTTATTGAGTACTTACCATATGCTGGGCTTTATGAAATGTTTTACATACACAATTTCAGCCTGGAGCTGGCAAATGTGGCCTCTACTCACATACTCTAGAGTGATTGCTTGGGCTGATGCACCTACTAGTCCTGAAAATAGCTTTTCCCCCTACTTGGCGGTAGTCTTTCATATTCTGTACATTGTATGTATATGCATGTATGTGTTTAAAATTACATTGTAACCAAAATAGCCTCAGCTAGTGTGGCTCAGAGAACTGAGTGTGGGCCTGTGAACCAAATGGTTGCCAGTTCCATTCCCAGTCTAGGGCACATGCCTGGGGTGCAGGCCAGGTCCTCAGTGTGGGGCACATAAAAGGGAACCACACATTGATGTTTCTTTCCCTCTCTTCCCCCCTTCCCATCTCTCTAACAATAAACAAATACAATTTTTAAAAGACTACATTGTAACAAAATAGAGAACAAGTATAGCTTTTTGAAAATGGAACTGGGAAGAAATTTCTTCCACCTTCAAGGATGTTGTAACACAGGATGAACTGACTTCCTGGTGGGAACTGATGGATCTGACAGATAGTTGATTTTAAATTTCTCCTGCCAAAGAAGATAGAATGTAGTGATGGGTCAAAGAAGGATCAGCAAACTTTAAAAAAAATATGTCTCACTTTTTCTGGTGTATTGTAGGAGGCGGGGATGAAGGATTTCAGTACAGGAATCTGTAACTTATCCCACTGCAAAGAGTGCATCCAGGCACCTCCTTTATTTTTCCTTCCAATCCCTCCAGATCTTTGAGGAAGACTTTCAGGGTCATTGTCTCTTCATGGTACTCTCTATGTATGACTCCAGCAAGAAGATAGTTTCGTCCACCTGGATCTCACTGGCATCCAACCTGAGTGAAAAAGTGAAAGCATCTTCTCAGACTGAACATTTATTAGCATATTTATGATTAGAGATGGGGCTAGGTGTGGCCATGGAGAAAAGCCTGGTTACCCTTGAGAGTCATGGGTAGAAAGCAGAACCAATAGATCATTCTCCCATTTACTGAGCATCTCTTAAATGCCAGACACTGGGAATTGCCAAGGATTCAAAAGATAGAGCCTCTGTCCTACAAGAAGTTAAAGTCGTAACTTAAAACGAGAAGAAACAATAGCACAGGTAAAGGCCGAGGTATAAAAGGATCTAGAGTGTTTTAAAATAGAAGCTGCGAGTGGTTGAGGCTAAGTGTATAGTGATTAGGAATAGAAGAGAACTTTCTCGACATGATTGAAGCCCTCTATAAAAACCCCACAGCTAATATCATATTTAATGGTGGAAAACTGAAAGCTTTTTCCTTAATATCAGGAATAACACAAAGACATCTGTTTTTCACTTTCATTCAACCTTTTACTGTAGGTTCTAGTGAACACAACTAATTAGTTAAGAAAAAAAATAAAAGGCATTCAGATAGATATAATCCTATATATAGAAAAATCTCAAAGGATCTGCAAACAAAAAAACGAGTCAACAAATTCTTTTTTTTTCTTTCAGATTTTATTTTTTAGAGAGAGGAGGAGGGGAGAAAGAGAGGGAGAGAAACAATGTGTGGTTGCTTCTCATGTGCCCCACACTGGAGACCTGGCCAGCAACCCAGGCATGTGCCCTGGACTGGGAATTGAACTGGAGACCCGTTGGTTTGCAGGCCTGTGCTCAATCCACTGAGCTACACCAGCCAGGGAGAGGCGACAATTCTTAAAAGTTGCAGGATATAAAATCAAAACACAAAATTAGTTTTATTCCTATACACTGTCATTTAATTCAAAAATGAAATAAAGAAAATGCTAAAATAGCATCAAAACATAAAAAGCTTAGGAATAAATTTAACAAAAGAAGTACAGGACCTAAACGTGGAAAATGACAAAACATTGAGACATTAAAAGACAAATAAAAGGAAAGATGTCCCATGTTCATGGGTTGGAAATTTAATGTTGTTAAGATGGCAACACTCCCCAAAGTAATGTACAGATCCAAAGCAATCCCTATCAAGGCGAATGGTGAGAAGTAAAAGGAAATGAGGGTGGAGAGACAGGCAGTTATGAAATTGTAAAAGGTCCTAAATATCACATCAAGGAGGCTGGTCTTTATATTGTAGGTATAGAAGTTTATAAAACATTTAAAGTAGGAGAGTGATATCAATCATTTTAAAGATAATAATTTTGAGAGCTTCTAAGAGATGGTTGGCAGTGGGTGAGGAGAGGTATGGTGGTGATTGTGAAGACCTAGGAAAGGGGTTATGAAGGCCTGCATAGTAGCTAAGATGAAAGGCCAGATTTGAGCCCTGGCTGGCGTAGTTCAGTGGTTTGAGTGTGGGCTGCGAACCATTGTGTAGTTGGTTCACTTCCTTCTCAGGGCACATGCCTGGGTTGAAGGCCAGATCCCCAGTGGGGGCCACGTGAGAGGCAACCACACGTTGATGTTTCTCTTTCTCCCTCCCTTCTCCTCTCTCTAAAAATAAATTTTTTTTAAAAAAAGGCCAGATTTGAGACACATTACTGAAGTAAAATCACAACTTTGGTGAACAAGAGTGTGTGGTGAGGGAGAAGCTGAGGATGTCTTCACAGTTTTTTTTTTTTTTTTAAATAATGTGCTGACTTTCTGAATACATTTAAAAGGATAAATAGTCCTTTCAATGCAGAGGAAAAGGATGGACATTGCTCTAGCACAGACTCAAAGCCAAGGGAACTATAAAACACACTTGGGTGTTCACTGTGCCATAGAGTTTTCATCTTAGGGAAATAGGTGGACTAAATTCTGTTAACTGAGTTTAAAAGAAGATAGTGAGTTTAGGTTTGGTTGTATTAACTTGGAGAGGTGGATTTGTCTGGAAGGTATTTAGAAACATAAGCTTGAAGTGTATGATGCTTACTTGTTGACATTACGTTTCAGAGTCTCTAGCTGCTGGCGTTCAGGGGCTGTGATCATCTCCTCTATTTCCTGTAGCTGTGCTGCCTCTGCACCTGTAGCTTGCATAGATGCAATGATGGCTTCTACTCTCTGAGACTTTTCTAGTAGACGCCTGTCAGACAAACACAACTCTGAGGCTTGTCCCCTAGCCGTGGAGATTCTTTTTACTCATTAGCTCTAAGGCATAACTCCCCCTTTATCACATTCCTGGTCAAAGTGGATAATGTCACCCTCCAAGGATGTTTTCTATAAACTTAATTAGAAATGTGATTTCACTCCTGCAACTCTTATTGTCTCTCATTTGCACTTTAAGTTTGGTGATGGTTTGTACATTTCTCATTAATTTAATATAAAAATTATTTCACTGGGGGTATATTATAAAAGTATAGGCTAATGCATTATTTATACCAACAATTCAACAAAACTGGTTATTCTCTGTACTGGTTTCTATTTCTATAGGAAATTTCTCCTCAAGCCTTTGACCTTGAAAAAAGTATAATTACTAAACTAAAATGCTACTCACTTATTCTCTTTGGTTTCAAATTGCCTCCTTTCTATCAAGTTGGCTATGCTCTGAGGAGAGAGAAGACAAAAAATGCACATAGTTCCATTTAAGTAGCTCAGGTACAATGGCTAAAGGGGGCCTGAGAGTAAAACTAGTTTGTGTGGAGGGAATACAGAAATGTTCCAAGAGTTGTTACCTTGTAGCACCTGTGCAGCAACATTCGGGCAGCTGAGAGGATGTTCACAGTATATAAATAGAAAGTCCTGGAAGGGGCATGGTCTGGTGTTTTGGGAATTTCCTACTTGTCCATAGAAAGAAAAATCAGAGAAATTATACTGTTCTTCAGAACTGGCAAAGTAAACATTTGTCCCAGCTGATGCTATTATGCTCTCTTCTTTTCTTTTCCCCAGTCATTTAGCATTTGTGTTTATGGTATAATCAGACACAAGGAGAACTGGGCTGCTATTTTTTCCATTTGACTATCAACAACCTGAGTGGAGAAGGCAACTAACATTTACTGAGTAATTCTTTTGTGCTATGTAGATTATATTTGATTTTTACCACAAACCACATTTTTTTTATTACCATCATCTTTTACCATTTTATAGGTGGGAAAATTATGGTGGGTAATTTGCTCACTGTAACTAGGTAAGAGGCAGAGTTATGATTCTAACTCCAAAATCCATTTTATCTCCTTATAGAGCCTATTATATGGCTCTGCATATATGAAGAACTCACTAGATGTTGATAGATTTAATCGATAATAAACTTAAGGTTCAAGGAAATGGCAAATCAGAGAGACGAGGAGCTAATGAAAAAGGAAGGGGTGATTTCTTGGCTGTGCTTCTTTTCTACTTGGCCAATTAAGGCTCCACAATTATCTTTCAAGTGCTTGCTATATCTTTATTAATCTTTTTTTTTTTTCTGTGTCAGAGCTGGATAGAGTTTGCTTGGGGTTCAGGTGCTTGCCTCAGGAGTTTCTCTCTAGTCCAGCTCTGTTGGTTGATGATTATTACATCATTGGTTACCTGGAGTGATATGAAATTTTCTGAGAGCATCTTATAAAGCATATCCTTTGCCTCCTTTGCTGGAATCATGGCAAAGTCTTCTACCTGCTTCTGTTCCAGGTGTTTCTTTTGCAAAACTAGACGAAATATTCTGGCACAGCGAGACCCAAATCTGGAAAGGAATGAAGAAAGCATATGGCATGCCAACATGTATCAGCTTTAGCTTCTAGTCACAGATGGTGGTTGCTATTTGCATGTGTGGAGCCAGGACCAGAGAAGAACAGCAATCAGAGAATTCTTTCACAACTCCACAGGTTGATGATGGTGCTGTTAATCATAAGGTAGTCACCAACTGCTGACACACTTGAGCACCTTAGTTCTTGCCCTGGTAAATAAAAGCTTAGGAAAGCTGGTTAACTGGTACCATTGGGAATTAAGCAGGAGGATATTTAGGGTGAAGAGTAGTAGTAGATGGGATCCAAAGTAGCTGAGTGGAAAAATGCGGCAAGATATGCCTAGGTATGCCTATGCTGGTTGCTTACATAATGATTACATTACATGTTCAACTGGGGCATGGAAAGGAAGTGTCTGACCCCAACCCCAAACAGAGTGACCCTCTTACCTCTCCTGTACAACAGACTCCAGACTGGCTGTGGCTAGGGATCCGAGAGCCTTATGCAGGTCTTTATGTAGAGGATTAAGGTTATTCAGTAATGTTTTGGCCTGGTCATTGTGTTTTTAGTTTTATTCCCAAGTCTCTAATTTAGAATTTAAATGTTATTTGTTTTTAAAATTGATCACATTTATGGCAAATAAGTTTTTCTAAACCTTAATTAACTATGGTGTTCAAATTAGGATTTAGCTTAACAAAAATTTGGTTAATGAAAAGTCCTGCCCTAGCTGGTGTAGCTCAGTGGATTGAGCATGGGCCTGTAAACCAAAGGATAGCAGTTCGATTCCCAGTCAGGCAGGGCACATGCCTGGGTTGCAGGCCAGTTCCCAGTAGGGGACTCACGAGAAGCAACCATACCTTGATATTTCTCTCCCTCCTTCCCTTCCCCTCTGAAAAAAAAAAAGTCCTTTTTACTTCTTTATCATCAATGTGTTAGTTAACTTATTCAGCATATTAAATATTATCAAACCCTTTCTTGCCTAAGTCACCACTCCCCTTCACAGTCTGGATGCCTGACTGTAAGGTAATCGCTGGTAAGGATACTGATGATATACATTCCTCCACCACTGTCACCAGACTTTCCAACAAACTTTAGCTATTAAAAAAAAGAAAGAGAGAGTGTGTATGTTAACTGAGTGGAAAAATCCAGTGATTCTGTTTGTAAAGGAGCTAATCTGACCAAGAGTTTGTAGAAGGTAACCCCCTTACTGTCTCAGCTGGCTATGTAGAGAATGAGGCTATAAGAGAATGATATCAGGTATCAGTGGTAGAAATAAATCATAAACATAGAAAAAAGAGACAAACAAACATCAAAAAAGCAAAAAACAGACTTACTGGATCATCTGCCAGCAGAGTGAGATATTGATCAAGAACTTGCTTAGAGATGTTATAGCCAACAGGTAGAGATCTGAAGATCTATTGGAACAAAAAGAGACAGAAAAAATGGGTTTGGGAACTTAGAATTGCTGACATCACTAAAATAAAGATGTTTTAATTTTAGATACCACTGTATAAAAATATCTAAAACTACAGCAGCATTGTTTGTAACAGTAAAAATCTAGAAACAATCCAAATATCCAATGATAGATGAAATAGATTAAAGTAAAGAATAGCATAGTCATTAAGTGGAACATGATAAAGCCATTATAAAGAATAAGACAGATCTATAACTGATGTGAAAAGAATGTGTATATCATACTGGCATGTGAAAAATGTAAGTTTAGAACAGTAGATGTATAACCCATTATTTTGTGGTTAAAATCTATATACACATACCTGCATACATATGAGATACATAAAAGGTCTGAATAAAGATACATATCAAACTATTAACAAAGATCTCAAGGTTGGAATTATGCAAAACTATGTACAGGGGCTAGCAGAAGTAATGCCTGCTTGAGTGTGGTTGGTAGGGTAATAATATGGGTGTAATAATTTATAGTTTTAATTTGAACCTAAAATGTCATATGGTGTGCTTGTGTGTGATATTGTTATGTTACAGAATTATATGCTTACGATTTTGTAATAAGGGGCATTATTTATGCCAGACCCTGTATATATGTAAATTGAGGTATATTACATATATAGAAACACAGGTCTTAAGGATTTAATTTGATGAGTGTTGAAAATTGTATATACCCATTTAAGTATCATCCACAACAAGACACAGAACATATTCAGCATTCCTGAAAGTTTGGGGAACTACAACTTTTATTTTTTAATCCTTACCTGAGGACTTTTAGAGAGAGGGGTGGGGAAGAGAGAGAGAGACATTGATTGGTTGTGTCTCATATGCACCCTGACCAGGGGGATCCAACCTGCAATCTAGGTATGTGACCTGACCAGGGACTGAACCCTTTCAGTCCCTGGGATAACACTCCAGCCAACTCGGCCATGCTGGCGAGGGTGGAACTACAACTTTTTAAAAATTATACATGTCTATGCTGTTTGAATATAGGTCATATAATTACTTTTATCAGGAAAAAAACTTTAATTTTTTGTTATACAAGTTAAAATTTTTTATATAAACAATATAAAAGGTTACTAAATATACGTTATATGAAAAATATAATTATGAAAGTAATAGAATATAAGTAAACATTAAATATTAACATTTTAAGAAACATATAATAAAACATTTAAAATGTGCAAAACTAATATATTGAAAAAAACAAATATAAGGAGCCAAATAACGTCCTGAGCACCAAGGCTCTCAGATTCCAAATAGTACACTCTTACAATGGGAACAGTTTGTACTATGACTAATAGAATGGTTTAGATTTTTATAGGCTAGATCCAAGACACCAAATATTTCAGTACCTACTACCTGAAGCAATCCCCATCTCACCTGAAACAACAAAGACTCTTTCTTTTAAGGCTCCAAGCTCAACCTAATACCAGGCTGTATTTTGAAATATCCAAGAACCTGTCAGAAAAGTAGTGCATCAAACTCACCTCATTGGAAGACAATGGCTGGGTGAAGGGGGCGCTAGAGGGAGTGGTAACCTCACTCATCCGAAGCATGGTCCTCACAATCTCACTGCTGGTCTATATTTGAAAAGTGAACTAGAATTCAGAATTCATTCTTTTCTACTGGCTCTGGCTAAATACCTATGGCTACATCTGGCAAATAAGAATGTCCCTGATGGTCACTGTCCCACCCACATAGATATCACCTGGTCCATCCTGTTGGCAACTGCGCTGACAATGGCTTGGTCTCGGAAGTGCTGGTGGAATCTGTCGAGGTTTGCCTGCCAATAAATTCCATTATCTGAGGTGGGCTGAGGAGGAAAAAAGGAATTAGAAGCATCTGGATGCAGTGAAGAATTTTCTGGTGGGGAGCTTGGATTGAACTAGTCACCATTTCTTTTCCTATACAGTAGCAACAAATTGGTTGCAGAAAAACCATCCAGTCAACTGGACTAGTGCCTCAATAAATTCAGCCTCAGACCAGATTCTCTAAGCTCATCTCCAACCTTTTTCTCTCTACTTATATTTTTACTCTTCTCCAGTATCCTCAGATTGCTTACTTACCCCACCCTCACCACTCTTGGCAGATGACCTTGCATCGTATTTCAGAGACAAAACAGAAGCCATTAGGCCAGAATTCATTCAACTTTGTGCACATATCCCAGATTTCTTTCTTTCCAAAAAATGTTATATACATATTATTTATTTATCTTTAGAGATAGGGGAATGGATGGAGAGAGGGAGAGAAACATCAATGTGTGATTGCCTCCTGAGCGCCCCCTACTGGGGACCTGGCCCACAACCCAGGCACATCCCCTGACAGGGAATTGAACCAGCAACCCTTTGGTTCACAGGCCAGTGCTCAATCCACTGAGCTACTCCAGCCAGGGCTCTTTCTTTTTTAATTTCACTTTTATCATGGTGAAAAAAATGTTCCTCCTTTTACCTAAGGTTAATGCCCATACTGGTATTCTAGATTTTACCCTTTTCTGCATTCTCAGGGACCCAGCTCAGTTTTCCCTCCTCTCTCAATCTTCAGCTTCTCTTTCTTTATTGTCTTCTTCCTATCAACATTTCTACTTATCAAATATGTATTTTTATCTTGACTGACATTACCTTATTTCAGGCTCTAATTATGGCTCACATTGATTACTACGATAGCCTCCTAACTGGTTTTCATTTTTTCTTTTTTATACAGTGGATGCTATAAAAATGGTAACTAGGTTTTCTACTTTTAATCTTGTTCCTTTTGCATCATTCTCCCCATTACTCAGAGAGCAGTGTTTTGTTTTTTTGAAAATTTTTTGGGTCATAATTCCCTTGAAGACTTATGAAGTACTTTACAGAAAAATGCATATGCATAAATTCCAGTAGATTCTTTGAAACCCATCCAAGGAGTTACACAAATTATGAACCACTCTACTATAGTAATCTTTCTAAAATACAAATCTAGCCATTTTATTCCCTTGCTTAAAATTCATTAGTTGTTCCCCTGGCCTTCAGGATAACAGAGTACACAAAAAATAACTTCATCTACTTATAAAGGCTAT
>PVKM010017079.1:0-26248 GCA_004027735.1 Carollia perspicillata
AAACAAGACCGGCGTGGTCCCTGGCTTCACCAAGGCTCTATGCTGATGGGTGAGACAGATTAAGTAATTAGGTGATTGCGATGATGGCAAGTGCTAAAGAGGGAAGTACAAGATACCAGGAGAATAATTACCAGAGGACTCTGGCTGATTCCAGAAAGCTTCCCAGAGAGAGTGATGTTTAAACCAAACAAAGTCAGATTCATAGGAATAAGCTTCTGCTTGCAAAAAGGCAGGGGAAGCATATTCTCCCTCATGGGCATAGCACATGTGAAGGCCACTGTGCAATAATTATTTGTTGAGCCCTTACTATGGGCTAAGCTGGCATTCTAGGTCCTGGGCATAGGGCAGAGGAAACAGCTAATAAAAATTGCAGCTATTGGGAAGCTCACATTCAAGAAGCCAGAGGGAACTGAGCAGGAAACACTCAGGGAGAGAAAAACATGGCGAGCATCTGCAAGGAAACGGAATATAAAAGGTCGGACCCACTGAATCCGTGTTGGTCATTGTCGGGCCTACTACACGCAGGACGGTGCCTGGCACACAATAAGAGCTTCACTCATTGTGTGCTCTGGATGAATGAGAGTCAGCAAGCAGGGTGGAGTTAGGACGTGGGTGGGGATGCTGCCGAGCACTAAATTGGCCAGGTGCTTTGCATTTACAACAACTCTATGGAACATTTAACTTTCACGGCCCTATTTTTAACGGCTACTCAGGGTACAGTTGGTCTCGGTAAGCCCAGGACTCTTGGTGATAGGGTATTCTCGGCCTGCGAGTGGCTCAAGGACTGGCCCTGGTTTAAGCCCAGATTCGTGACTGTTGGCATTCCTCACCTAAGCCAGGTTGTAGGGCTCCCACGTGCCAGGGCTGTCCATGCTTTGACGCCTCAGAGGAAAGGGTCGTGTCCTTGCTTGGGTGGCGTCCTCCCTTGTTCAGGTCGCTATGACCTGTGCTCTGCTGTCCAGCTTCCAGGTAGAGGACTCTATTTATTGTTCAGGAAAGTACTTGGATGGTCTTTTTGGTTGACAGAGGCAAATTCTACCCACCGCCAACACCTTTTTTCAACACAAGATACAGTCCGTGGTGAGAAATAATTGAAATTCTATTATTTTATTTTAGAGTAGATGGAAAAACCAAAGGAAAAATAAGCCATCTATAATTTTACCAGCCAGAAATAGCTAATGTTTGTGTTTGGATGTATTTCTGGCAAACCTTTTCTCTGCACATATACCTGGTATGGGTATATAGATTCATGTTTACAAAATACGAGATCATATACTGCATTTCAACTTGTAGCTGGTTTAAATAAGCTTAGAAAGTTATTACAGGCATTTTTCTATGTCAGGAGGTACTCATCAGCATCACTATTTTAAGTTTTGGCCTGGCCTGGTGTTACAACTGCATGCATTTTCCATTTCTGATTTCTCCTGACCCTGTGAGCAGATTAGTTCTGAAGCATAATCCTAATCAGGTCACTTTCCTACTGAAACACTTTGAAATGACTCTCTCTTTCCTACAGATGAGCTTTATTTCACCCCAAATTTGAGACTCTCCATGATATGACCCTGCCCCTAATCTGTTTATCCATTTTTGTCTTCCATTACTTTCCTTGATGTGCCCAGTGCTCTAGCAAAAGCCCGGTGTTTCCCAACGTTCTTACTGTCTTCCCACCTCTGCTCAAACTGTCCCCTTCCACCTAGAATGCCATCCTCACCAACTCTTAGCTACTGGAACCTTCTAGGCCACCTTCTTCAGAAAGCCTTGTTCCCATTCAATAACTGTCCAGAAACTAAGCCAAGGGCTTTTTTCCTTATGGGAAAGAGATCATTTACTACACTTTTGTTATTGCCCAAAACATATTTTGCTCCTTTGGATGTGCATCTGTGTACACACAAACGTACATTAGGGAAAGTTGGGCAAAGGAGGGTCAGTTACAGGGCAGAGTTAGAATCTAGGCCTTCATTCCCACTAATGATTTTCTCACTTTCAGAAAGCATTTGTATGTATCCACACAGGTATAAACACAGATACGGATGTGCATATGTGCACGTGTATATGTAGGTATGTATGTGTGGGTGGGTGGGTGTGTATCAAGATTCTTGCATTTATTTTCTGGGAACTGCCACTTCTAAGGTACAAGCTAATCTTCCTATGATTTTTATGGGTTTCAGTCAACTGTGGCATTTCATTAGGGAGCTTGCAGGGAAAAGGCACCTGAGTCATGCCCTGGGTCAACCTGTCTGCTTCAATTGAGAATCTGACTTCCTCCCTGGTTTTGTGCTATTAAAGTGACAAATAGCTTTTAATAAATCTATAGAGCTTACATAATTCAGAGGCTTGGCAACAGGCTGGTGTGCTGATTGTCAGCAAGTTCATGTCTAACCGACAAGGTTTCCTGGGTTAGCTCTTTTGTGCAAGCATTGATATTCAGGGGCCAGACTCCCTCAGTATCTGAGAAATTGGATTTCTACAGGTTTTGGAATGAACCCTGTAGGAGTCCAGCATTTCAATGCTGCAAAAATGGCAAGAAGGAGAACTGGAGGGAGGCTGATATGGAGACTGATGCCCAAGAAGAGTGTGGAATTCCAATAGTGCCCCTCTGGGGAACTGACTTATTTCAGGGTTATCAGAGTATAAGCGTGCACTGCCCTCCCTCCCCCTGAGCTGCTGCCAAACTGCTTGGCTGACCTTCATCTACTGCTGATCCTGTGAGCTCTAAGCCCTACACGGAAGAATCAGAATCAGTCCCGGGCACCCGTGATCATCTCCTGGCATTCCCTGAGCCTTTGTTATTAATGACAAGGGTGTCATGAAAACTTTATTCTAGACTTTGGCTCCTGTCAGTCTTAACTTTCTCTTCTCACTCTAGCCCTTCCCTAGGTGATCTCATCCACTCTACAGTTTTTAATGCCACCTATAGGGTGACCACTCCCACGTTTATATCTGCTTCATATCTGTCTTCTGAGTTCAGACTTATGTATCTAACCACTATTGTCATCGCCATCTGGGTATCTGCCAATCATTGCAAAATTGTCACATTTAAAATGAGCAAGTGACATCAGCTGTCACTTGCTCCTCCTCTTTGGTTTCCTATCCAGAAGATGATATCCACTGCCACCTAGGTACCCAAAAAGAAATCTGGGAGGTGTCATTATTGACACTTCCTCTCCCTTTCACCTCCCCTGGACCCCAACCCACTATATGATTGGACAATCATCAAGTCTGGCCAACCCAATGACTTTCTAACAGTTCTCACTTCTCTCCATTGCTCTGCAGGTCTGCTGCCAGCACCCTGACCCCAGACACCAGTGACTGTCGCCTGGACTAGGACAAAGCCTTCTAACCAGTGCCCTCATGTCCTTTCTTGTGTCCTCTAATATATTTTCCATATAGCAGCCAGGAAGATTTAAAAAAACCCACAAATCTAATTATGCTCCTCCCCTGCTTAAACACTGTCAGTGGTTTCCCATTTCTTTTATTAAAACATTCGGATCTTTGGGCATGGCTCAAAGGGCCCTGTGTGACCTGACCCACCTCCTCACCAACATCACCATGTGTCACCATGTTCCCTTTCTCTGTCCTGTTCATGCTTTTGCCATATAGGCCAACTGCAATTCCTCAGACCCAGGGACAGACAGAGCACCTTCCTGCTGCCATGGTAATCCTTCCTTTGGCTAATTCTCATCCATCTTTTGGGTTCTAGCTTCAATATCACTTCCACAGGAAGATCTGCAACCCCTGAGATCAGATGGGCACAGCTTATGCCAACTGGCACAGCACCGTGCTTCTCTGTGCTGCTGACAAAGCGATGGCCACTCGATCCGTGATTTGTCCGATATTGGTTTCTCCTGCTGGTCTACATGCTCCATGAAGTTAGGAACTCTATCATCTTTTTCAGTGATGTCTTTCCAGCACCTAGCACAATGCCTGACATTTAGCAAGTGTTCAATAAGTATCTGTTAAGTGAATAAAAGGTATTCTAAGCCTCAATCTTTCTGGTATGGTAGAACACATCAGTAATTTTTGTTAGCATCATTCTTGCTCTGAATGGCCCTAGTTCAACTCACTGTGTGTTGATTGGTTTTATATTTTCATGGAACGCACCATGAGCATTTTCCCTAAATGGGTGGGCACTGGGAATCAAAGCTGAATTAGACTTTGATCCTGCCCAGAAGAAGTTTGTCAACTAGTTGGGCATAGCACAAGTTTACATTTTCATAGGAGGACAGAGACAATGGGGGATTTTCAGAGAAGCATGAAACCAACACCTGTTATACTCAAGGAGATTATTCCTCTAAGATTCAGCAGGGCGTCCAAGAAAGGGTTATGGGCCCTCTTGGTTGAGCCACTGTGGTTACGGTCAGGTTAATTAGAGTCAGAGTGCAGCCCAAGGTCAGGAGGGCTGCACTGACTCATCCTGCAAAGAAAACAATCAGGAGTCAGGCCAAGTAAGGTTAGCAGGTTGGGGTTCACCCACAAGGCGTCAGACACGGGGGACCATGGGAGCACAGACTTGGTTTGTTAAATACCTGGCTGGCCCCAATGGTATAGCCTTGGCCACCACAAGGCCCACTTGCATCTGGAGCCTTCTGTGTCCATGCTTATGACTTCCCAGCAAGGGCTGGGCCAAGATCCCCAGGCAGAAGATTGAGCAATAAGCCTTGCACTCAGGCAGAGCTGGGTTTGTCTCTGGCACCACTCGGAGCTGCATGATTCTAAGTAAGTTTAACTTACTTAGCCTAAACTTTCCAAGACTCAGGAAGTTTAGGAAAGCCTAAACTTTCCAAGACTCAGTTTTCTCTTTAATAAAGTGAGACAGTTATATCTGTCACTCATTGAGATGATAAAATAGTGTGCAGCAAATGCCTCTCTGTAGTTGGTATTCATTAGTTATGTGTTCTTTTTCTCAAATTAAACCACTAGGTTTTGCTTGGATGGCTCTTTCATTCCCTTTCTTTACTCTTCCAGCCCTTTATTCCCCCACATACTTTCTACAATCTTGGAGAAAACCTGAATGGTAGAGTGATGAGTAGCCTCTTCCTGCACTGTGAAGAGGTGGCTGGAACCCAGTAGCCATTCAAAAAATATCTGTGAAATCAATGGTCAGATGGGTGGAGAGGTGGATGGAGAAATGAATAAACTGTCCCTTTGAAGGGCAGTGGCCACGGCCACTGCAGGAGCCACAGCCGACAATGAAGTCGGCATGGATAGAAAGCTTTAATTCCCAACTCAGCTCCACCAGAGATGGCAGACAACCTTTAACTGTCAACCCCTTCAGGGACGGTTTTGCTGCCGAGCTACCTTGTCCAAGGTCACAACCTTTCCTTGAGGTGACCCACAGTCAGTGAATGAGCAATGCCTGAGTGCAAATGCATGTCGGCCTTGCCCAGCTCCAGAGACTCTGCAAGGCCATTCTGGTTCCAGGGCACCTTCTGGCCTCAGCTGAGGCTGTCATTGTGCCTAAATGGATTGAGTCCTCCCCCTTCATCTTCTGCTCCCTTCTTTGCCCGTCTTCAAGTGTCCATCCCTAGCCACTACCTAATAAACATCCTGTCCCCTCAAGCTTTGCCTCAGAGTCTGCTGCCTGGGGAATGAGCCCGAAACACATTAGCTCACCTAAGTGAAGTGTCCAGGGTCCACTGGGCACAGCTGAGTCGAAAGTTAAGCTAGATGTAATCTCCCTTCTCACAGACCTCACAGTCTAATGCGGAAGACAGACCTTAAATGACGACAGATTCAATATGGTACTCATAGTTAGGTAGGAGATACGAAGGAGAGAAGGGGTAGGGTGAACATTTACAATAGAGGACCCATATGGTGACTTGCTAGAATGACCAGGGAGGAGCCAGGTTGGGGGACAGCCTGCCTGGGCAGAAGGAACCACCCGAGGTGGGAAGGAGTTTGTTGTGTTGGAGAAAGGCCAGTGGGGCTGGAGCCCTGATGCAGCAAGATTTTGATGTGGAAAAGAGCTTTGTTTTGTAAACTCTTTTCTTTGCCTCATTCTGTCACTCAAATCCTCCATCCTCATGCTGTCTGTTGGATGCCTGAGCCTTCTCCTTCTTTCTCTCTCTGCTCAGACCTGCTGCTTTCCTCACATGCACTTTGTCCCCTTTCTCCTTCAGAATTAGCCCATTCTGTGCCCTGTGGGTCCTTGGACTTCTTTAATGAATCCAAAAAATGAAGGACAATGCATGCCCCTTCTCAGATCGTCTGGTGTCTGAGGGCCTATAGTACAATAACTGGATTGCGGGGTGTGAAAGGATTATGTAGAGAAGAAGCCACGGAGGCACAGGCTGGAGCCAAGCAGAGAAAGGAAAGCCTTTGCTAAAATGCCACTTAAAAGGGGGTGAGGCTCAGGAGCCAGGTCTTGGCGTGAGGCAGATGGAGGAGAACCAGGAAACAGGTCAACTGGACTGCAGGAAAGTGGAGTGGAGGCCAAGAGCTGGAAGATTTTTAATGTGCGATTGAGATGCTTTTTATAGTCCTGTTTCCTCTTGGGAGCAGCAGCTGGGTGGGGCAGGGTGGGGGTGGGGGTGGGGGTGGGGTGGCTACGTCTCTGCAGGTGTGCATAATGCTGAGAATGGTGAGCCCCGGGGGAGGGCAGAGGGCAGTCACACGCAGTAGGGGAGCCTTCTGGAGCCAGGAACCACACCTGTCTACGTTTTTCAAGGCTTTATCACCTTTGCAATTTAAACAGTTTTATTTCCCCTGAGATTAAAAGTAAATGTGAGCAATTAGATAAATTATGCCTACTTTACTATTCCCTAAGGAAGTGTGAGAGAATAACCTTGAATTTCATCCCATCAACTATCTTGATCCAAACTGCCTCTTTTGTATCTTTCTCAAGAATTTTGAAATATTTTTATTTGCGTGCACGTGTATTTTCTATACTAAAGTTCTTTTTACAAAGAATACATCTGTTTTGGTAAAGATGTTTTTGTCTTGCCAGTGTCCAGCTCAATGACCTCGACTCCTCATTTTCGGTAGGAAATAGTGTTTTCTCCTTCCCTTGTGCTGCGGTGGCAGGGGGCCTGGGCTCTGTTTTCTCTCTGCACGGGCGGGTGCTCTGCCAACGCTTCTCCTGCCCTCCAGGCTTCTCTCACCCCCAACCTCTGCAACTCGTACTCATTCGTCCTTGACCTTTCAGGGTGAAAGTCGCTTCCTCTGGGGACACTCTCCGACCTCCTAAATCTTACTGGGCGCCCCCTTTGGGCTTCCATGCAGCAGGTGTGGTTTCCCCAGTGTGGCAGTCAGCACATTCCGTGGGAATCACTAGCCACCTAGTTGCAACCAGCATGGGCTGTGAAATCAACGTCTGGGTCGTGACCAGTATTTGGGGTTTTGCATTATTTATCTTGGGATCTTTTTTTCTGTGCTGTATTTGAAGGGTCACAAAATTGTGTTTGCTACTTAACTTTCTTATTTTTCACTTACTCACATGAAATAGGAATTTTGTCCCATGAAACTTTTGTGTAAGTGTCTATGTGTGTGCGTGTGTGCGTGCTGCGTGTGTGCAGCGGGGAATGAGATGCACAGGGGCCTGAGGGCTTGGAGCACGTACGTGGTGGAACGCAGAGTTTTTCTACCAGTTTTTTTAACTGTGACCCACAGCAAGGAACACATTTTATATTATAACATTTCTCATATGGTAACAAAAGCATTTTGCCATGTGAAATATTTTATGCTGTATGCAATAGACACGCAAACTATGGTTTTCAAAAAACACAGGATATTTAGCTTCGGTAAGGCACAGCTCAGATGAGGTAGCTATTTTTCACTCATTTTGGTGTGACGAAATGGAGACTGAGCAATGGAGTGACTCACAAAAGTTACCTAGCTCGTAAGTGTGGGAGCGCAGGACTTGAACCCAGGATTCCGTTTCTCTAGCACCATTTCTCACTCGTGTGATTTTATACACTCACACACAAAGAAAGTCAAAGTAAGATGAGCTCTAATATTCAGTCAGTGTATGTAGGATTGTGATTTATGTTTACATTATTTTTCAAAAATCTAACTGCACAGCTAACAGAACGAGAAGGTAAGCCACAGCGCTGGACTTGGGGAGAGCACCTTTGCGAGTGTGTTTGGCAAATCGGGTGTTTAGCAAATAATAAGGTAACATTGTTACATGTCGACTTTTATGTCCACCAAGAAAAGCTCACGATTTTGATTTTGAACTCCATTAACAGAAGTAGAATACTTAGAAGGAGAGAAGTGATAGTCTCGTACTCTCCTAAGAGCGTTGTAATTTGTTCTGGGCAGCAAGCACGCTGTGAAACTAAAGACAAACGACAGATTGTTCTTAGAAGAAAGTGTCCCCAGAGAAGGGAGGGTTCAGGGCCAAGTCATATAGAAAAAGATGGAAAAATGGGACCTGAAGGGGAATGGACTGGACGTGGGGGTAGAACAGAGCTCTTCAAACCTGTGCAGGCCTGTCAGGTGGGAGGGGCTCAGGCTCTCCTGACGTGTGGCCCGTGACTGGGAGCAGCAAGGAGACCAGTCTCCTCATGGCAACATGTGGTCGGCCTTTGCAGGGTTTGCCTGCATGATATCTGCTTCCTTTCTTCTGGTCACAAAACCCACGCTTTGTTCAGGGAACAGCTGCTCCCCAGCCCTTGGCCCACATGGTCTGTTTAGCAGGTGTCTCTGTCCCTTCAACCAGGTGAGTTTATTACTCTGGCTTACGATAATCAGGATATTCTAATCTCCGTGGCCATAGTGACTGGCCCAAGAATCAGCTTATGACTCAGAGCAGTTCAATGAGAAGTACATTTTGAACTTTTGTGGAATTGTTGGTAAAATGCTCCCTGCTAACACCACTGGATTTAAGGCTGCAGGGACTCATGTATCTGAAGTCAACACAAGAGAGAGCACAGCCACAAAAAGAGGTGACACTGTGCCCCAACTCTCTCATCCTGTGCACCTGGATGTTGAGATAGGCCCTAGACCTTTCACTTAGGGGTGATCCAATATGCCGTGGTTTTGCTTCCTGGAAAGTGCACTCTGCGATGGAGTTTAGCAGACATGATATTTACTAGAAATGTGCTAGGGGTGGACACTTGGGGAAGGGAGGAGAAGGGAGCAGAACGTGCAGAGGAAGCATTCAAGCCCAATGCAAGCCTGACAACAGCTTCAGCTGAGCCAGGAGGTGCCCTGGACCTAGAGTGGCCTTCCAGAATTATCAGTCAGGAGGAGATGGCCAGGCATCGCTGGCGTTGATTCCTCATTGGCCGTGGGTGCTCCAGGAAGGGCTTCTGCAGTGGAACAGTCCCTGAAGGGGTCGACAGTTCAAGGTCGTCTGCTGGCAGCTCACCAGCAGCTGGTGCTAAAAGTCTTCCACTGGAGGGGGATCTGAGTGGCATCTCAAGGGTCCACCATACCAAGTAATTATTTATGTATTTGTTATTATTATTATTTTTTTTTTTGCTAATGAGTTTCAACTGTGCTTTTTCTGTCACTGGCAACTGAAGGAATCCTGACAGATATAAGAAGAAGACATTTTCTTGAATTAAGAACTGTCCATATGTAGGGGGTTGCCTTAGGAGGTAGAGAGCTCTCTGTCACCAGAGGTATTCAAGCTGAGCCTGAACAGATGACTTTGGAAGAGCAGTTTCATGCACTGGAGGAAACTTGAGCTAGATGACTTTCTCCCAGGGAACCTGGAGCCGTGGAATCTTAGACAGGAGAGATTCCAGTTACTCCTACTGAACAGGCACGTGGGCATCATGTGGACGTCCAGAGCATCCCAGATCAAATTCTATTTCTCTCAGCTCATTTTACTTGATTCTGAACTTGGAGGAAGATGAGGGGAATGTTGTTTGGTCTACTAAGAAAAGACACTTTTTCAGGGGGTTATTAGAAAGAATTCTAAAGGATTATCTTAACCAACTACCACACACAGAGTTTTCACATGCCATGCTCAGAAGGCAGGTGCCATCCTCAGTGCTAGCTTGGAGCCTGTCGATCAAGTTTTCCTACCTCTACTTCTGTTTGCCTCTGAGCTCTTCATGTCTCCCTGTCTCTAGCCTCTGGCTTGTCATGTCATCGTGTTGCTTGCTTAGTCAGCCTTCACTGGCTGCTTGTTGGGCTGTCTGCCCTTTAACGCCAACAATGTCAGCCTCACAAACCCCTCTGGCTCTTCCTGCCATGGACACAGAGTTAAATCTCCCCACCCTGTGGCTGGGTCATCAGGCTCCTGAGCCCAGGTGTCCAGGTCCCGCTGGTCTGGTGGATCGCCACCTCCCTGCTTTAGTTCCTCGGGCGTGACTGCCTCTCCAGTCCAGCAGTCGCAGCCCCGGCTGAGTGTCTGCACACTTGGCAGGTGCATCGTATGCAGTGTGAGGAGAGCGCCCTGGACTAAGTGCCTGGAGAAGCCGAGCTGGAGCCCAGCGGACTCTGCCCCTCGCATGGGTCAGTCACTCCGCGTCTCTTTGCTCTAATTTCTGCGTCTGTAGAGCAGGCTTGCCCCGCCTCACAAAGTTGTGGTGGGAATAATTGTAGTCCTAGGTAATGTTAACTGGGCTCTTACCGTGTGCCAGGTGTTTGGCTTGTCACTTACTATTCTTTTTAATCTTCCCAACACAACATTTTGAGAATGGCATTTAAAAAATATCCCAGTTTTACGGATGATGAAAGGAGGGCCAGGGAGGTTATGTAACTGACCCATGGTATCACTGTAGGGCTAAAATTTGAATCCTAGCCTGTCAACTATAAAACTCTTGCTATTTATACCTTCACCACAAGATAAGGAACACAGAAATGCTTTTTAACGCTGAGAAGTGATTTTTGCACGTTGGCTTTATTATTATTTCTAAATCACCCACGAATCTCTCAATCTCAGAGGTGCAGACTGTCTGACAGGGGTGATGCTGACACATTTGTGGGAAAATTGCCAAGAGAACCATCTTGAGGCAACAATCCTTAAAATCTCTAATTTCTCCAGCCTCAGGAAATGCACACCTAGCAAATGTGAAAAATAAACAAGACTTCCTGTGCTTGAAGATGGACTGGAACAGTTGAATCCGGAACTTGATCTTGAGATCCACTTTGAGATAACAAAGCTTGGCCGAGGTCAACATGACCAGCATTTTTGCACCACGCAGATGTGCCATCGCCTCCCATGATGGGGCCTTTGTAGGCACCACAGCCTGTGGTCCACGTGCAGGGCAGGAGCCGCAGCCCTTTCCCAGGAACAGAAGCAGACGCTGGGGCCACATTTGCTCCCACGCATCCAAACACTGCATTCAAAGCTGGCTGGAAAGTATACGGGAGTGTTTCTGGAGATTGGCAACTCGGACCTGCTGCACACGCTACAGTCTCCAAGTGTCTCCACTCTCAGGAGCATGAAGCTCCCCGTGCCGAAAGAAGCCAGCTGGAAGTGGGTGCTGTTGCTGCTGTTCCCTCTGAGACAAGGAGAAAACAATTCAAAAGCCAGATAATTCCTCATGGAATTCAGCACAAGGTTTGAAGACTTCCTAGTTTGTTCTATGAACCTCAACACCAAGAACAGCAAGTTGCAAATTTTGTTTCAAGCAGTCAATTATAAAGCGCCTAAATTTTCCTTTTAAAAAAAACTTCCCCAGATTATTACAAATGTTGATGCTGACAGCAGGGGGAATTTGCTGAAGTGGTGAAGCAGAACAGCTATTGTTGATAAACTTCTCAACCTGGTCACATTCATCAGTTTCCTCTTCAGTTTGAAACTCCTGAAGTTCAATCAGATTGGACTGAAACCATAGTCCTTAATTAGAAAACCTATTTTCTAATTTTATTAGAAAATTTCTAATTTTATTAGAAAATTTATTAGAAGTTTCTAATTTTATTAGAAAATTGGATTTTTATTTCCTGCATTGGTTGTGGTGTGTTTTACTTTTAACAAATACCTATATACAACTTATGTTGATAATATTAAGTACTTTTTCTTATAAAAACACTCTGCTGTGGAGGGAAGTTACTCCAGGGTTTGTTGCTCTCTCGTACCAGTGAGATTTGTTACAGTGCAGTCACACCTTCGTGATTCCCTTCATCGTACCCACACACACCCTCACGCTCAGGCATATCGGACTTTCCTGAAATCAAAATCCTAGATGTTGTTGCTTTCGTGTCTTTCCATCATAGTTTGGAAAAATTCTCCTTTGTTAATGTCTTTATTTGGCGATAATTCCTGGACCACACATCCAGCAGAGATATCCTCACCCAGGGAGAGCGGGTCCCCCCACAAGGCCCTCTGAGCAGGCCCAGGCAGTCCCACTCTTCCTGACGGGATTCGATGTCCACATCCCTGCAGGTCAACAGCATCTGGGAAAGAGTAATTTCGGTTTCCTTTTTCTTTCCTCTTCCTCCAGGCTTCTTTCTCAGGTGAAATCAGTCTTGATACGTCAATCCCAAACAATTACACAAATGTATTCTCTGGGTTCTAGCATGGTCCGGATAGGGTTAACTTTTTTATATTGTGAGTTTTGATTTTTTCCTCCCTCGCAATTGGTTTCTTTGATGTACTCAAATCTTACGTTTCTCAATAAAGGAAAAAATCTTCATTAAAAAAAAAAGACCCGAGACTTGGCAAGGTTTGACAGCCCTGTTTCACCCAGCCAATACCAGATGGTGGCACCAGAGAGGAGGCAGCCACAGGAGGGATTCAAAATGTTGGAGGCTCTTGATGTGACATCTTGAGTCTTAAATTTCCAAGTGCCACTGTTTAATATGCCAGGCACTCTGCATTCCTCATGTGTCAGCATCCTGGCTGCTCTTGTTCCTTACAGTGTAGCAAGGTGCCCTGGGGTTTGTCCCTAGCTGGTCACCCAGCGTCCATTAGGAAGTTAGAGCAGTTTCCTCCTGCCGCAGGGACAACACACATTCCCTTTGTGAAGATTCTCAGGTCAGTACAACGGACCTCTGACGCACCTGCCCTTCCCTTGTCATTATCACTGCCCCAGTCTGCGGAGCTCTGGTCACTTCACAGATCTGCCTGCATCTTTACTTATGAAAAACATGTATGGAGAGTTCATGCTGTTCCAGAGAGATCGCAGTGCTTTTACACGTTCCTAACCTTGGCATGCCAGAGATGCAGGTGGCATGCATGCCCCTCTCTTCAATCCCCTCATCCCTGGCTTTGAGCACAGTCAGCCATTTATGCCAGTATAACTTCTATTGTGTACTATACAAATACACGATGCAAAATACTATGTATTTTCTCTGAGTGCTGTGATGAGAAATACCAGCTTTACTGGCTTTGCACAACAATTTAAGGGATAGATATAAATTTCTGCTTTTAAGATGGACATTTTGCTTATTATATAATGTGATATAGAATCAAATCAGATTCTCTTGCACCCCGCTCCCCAGCTTTTGCTGTTGTGGTTGTTTGTAAAAAGTAATTCAATTTATTTACATTAAAACAAAAACCAAAGAACAGTCTACCCATTTCTCTTTCTCCCTGCCCTGACCCCAGTTCTGGCCTTTAGCAACCACCAATCAATTCTCTGCATCTATGAGCTTTATTCATTTATTGGATTCCATATATAAATAAGAGAGGTCACACTGTGTTTGCCTTTCTCTGTCTGACTTAATTTATTTAACATCATGCTCTCACATTCCATCTATGTTGTCACAAATGGCGAGATTTCATTCTCTGTTTTATGAACAAGTAATATTCCATTATATACATATGCCACAATTTCTATATTTATTGATGAAAACTTAGGTTGTTTCCATACTGTAGCTATTATAAATAATGCTACAGTGAACCTGCAGTGCATATATCTTTTTGAGTTTGTGTTTTCACTTTGGGTAAATACCCAGAAGTTGAATTGCTGGATGATATGGTAGTTACATTTTTAATTTTTTGAGGACCCTCCGTGCTGCTTTCCACAGTCCCTGCACCAGCCTGCATTCCCACCAGCAGTGCACAAGGGTTTCCTTTTCTCCACATCCTCACCAACACATTTCCTGTCTTTCTGATAAAAGCCGTCTTAAGAGATGTGGTTTTAATTTGCATTTCCCTGATGATTAAATATAGACTATTTTTTCGTGTAACTGTTGGCTATCTGTACGTGTTCAAAAGAAATGTGTATTCGGATCTGCAGCCCATTTTTTGACAAGATTGTTTGTGTTTCTTTGCTATTGAGTTGTATATATATTTTAGATACTAGCTACTTATCAGATATGTGATTTGCAAATATTTTCTTTCACTCAGTAGGTTGCCTTTTCATTTAGCTGACAGTTTCCTTTGCTGTGCAGAAGCTTCATAGTTTGATGTGATTCCACTTGTTTATTTTGGTTATTGTCACTTTTGCTTTTGGTGTCGAAATATCATTGCTAAGATCTATGCCAAGAAGCTTATCACTTCTTTTTTATTCTAGAGGTTCTATGGTTCTAGGTCTTGTACTTAAGTCTTTAACTTATTTTAAGTTAATTTTTGTGTTTACTAAAGATAGTGGTCTGGCTTTATTATTTTGCATGTGGCTGTGCAATTTTCTCAGCACCATTTATTGAAGAGACCATTCTTTCCTTATTGTATATTCTTGGCTTCTTTGTTGTAAATTAATTGACCATATATGCATGGGTTTATTTCTAGGCTTTCTATCCCATTCCATTTATCTTTGTGTCTGTTTTTTTTCCCAGTATAATACTATTTTAATTATTATATTTTGTAATAAAGATGGAAATTAGGAAGCATGATGTCTTCAGCTTTGTTCTTCTTTCTCATGATTGCTGTGACTATTTGAAATCTTTTATGGTTCCATACACACTTTAAGATTGTTTATTCTATTTCTATGAAAAATGCCATTGGAATTTTGATAGGGATTGCACTGAATCTGTATATTGCTTTGGGTAGTACAGACATGTTAACAATATTGATTCTTCCAATTTGTGAGCACGGGATATCTTTCCATTTATTTATATCTTTTAAAATTCCTTTCATTAATTCTTTTGTAGTTTTTAATATGTAGGTCTTTCATCTCCTTGGTTAAACTTATTCCTAGGTAATTATTCTTTTTAAAATTTAATCTTGTTTTTATTTTTTCCCATTACCATTTAGCCCCTTATACCCCCTGGTATTTATTCTTTTTGATGCAAATATAAATGGCATTGTTTTCTTACTTTCTGATAGTTCATTATTAGCATGTAAGTACACAGCAAATTTTTCTGTATCAGTTTTTTATCCTGTAACTTTAATAAATTTATCTATTAGTTTTAATAGTTTTTGATGAAGCCTTTAGGGTTTTCTATATATAATATCATGTCATATGCAAATGGTCATGGTTTAACTTCTTCCTTTCCAATTCGGATGCCTTTTATTTATTTTTCTTGCCTAATTGCTCTGGTTAGGACTTCAAGTACTATGGAATAAAAGTGTTGAGAGTGGGTAACCTTGTCTTGTTCCTGATGTTAGAGGAAAAACTTTTAGCTTTTCACCATTGAGTATAATGTTAACTATGGGCTTATCATATATTGCCTTAATTATATTGAGGTATGTTTCCTCTATACCCATTTTTGTTGAGTTTTGTCATAAATAAATGTTGAATTTTGTCAAATGTTTTTCTGCATCTATTGAGATGATGATAAGATTTTTATCCTTCATTTTGTTAGTGTCATTAATGTATCACATTGACCGATATGTTGAACCATCCTTGGATTGCTGGGATGAATCCCACTTGATCATAGTATATGATCCATTTAATACACTGTTGAAATCAGTTTGCTAATAATTTGTTGAGGACTTTGCATCTATGTTCATGAGTTTGGAAGGGTTCCTTCCTTTTTTATTTTTTGGAAGAATTTGAGAACAATTGGTGTTAATTTCTCTTTGAATGTTTGTATAACTCATCAGTGAAGCTGTCTGGTCCTGACTTTTGTTTGTTGAGGGGTTTTTTGACTACTAATTTAATCTCCTTACTAGTAATAGGTCTGTTCAGATTTCTATTTCATAAAGATTCAGTCTTGGTAGGTTGTATTTCTAGGAACTTACTCATTTCTTCTAGGTGGCCCAATTCATTGGCATATAATTGTTTATAGTAGTTTCTTAAAATCCTGTGATAAAAATGGAATAATAAAGTCCCCTATTACTATTGTATTGCTGTTTATTTCTTCTTTTAGGTTTGTTATTATTTGCTTTATACATTTAGGTGCTCCTGTGTTGGATGCATAAATATTTACAAATGTTTTATCTTCCAGTTGAATTGATCTTTTTATCAATATGTGATGCCCTTCTTTGTCTCTTATTACAGTCTTCATTTTAAAGTCTACTTTTTGTGATATAAGCATAACTACTCCAGCTTTGTTCTGGTTTCCTTTTGTACGGAATATCTTTTTTCAGGCCTTCCCTTTCAGTCTCCATGTGTTCTTACATCTAAACTGAGTCTCCTGTAGGTAATATATAGTTGGGCCTTGCTTTTTCTTTTTATTTATCCATTCATTTGCTCTATGTCTTTTGCTTATTACCATTTTGTTCATTGTTTCCTGGCTGTTTTTGTAGTCCCTTTCTGTTCCTTTCTTCTTCTCTTGCTCTCTTCCTGTGTGGCTTGATGGCTTTGTTTAGTGGTATGCTTATATTTACTTATCTTTTGTGTACTTTTTATAAGTTTTGGCTTTATGGGTACCGTGAGGCTTACACACAACAGCTTATGTAATAGTCTATTTTTAATTAATAGCAATGCATATCACAACTTATACGCATATAATAGTCTATTTTATCTTATCTTTTTTTTTTATTGTTTGTTCAGTTACAGTT
The DNA here is from genome assembly GCA_004027735.1 of Carollia perspicillata. Classification (NCBI taxonomy): domain Eukaryota; kingdom Metazoa; phylum Chordata; class Mammalia; order Chiroptera; family Phyllostomidae; genus Carollia; species Carollia perspicillata. Next base: position 16,730 of record PVKM010017079.1, read on the forward strand.
GTCCCTAGTTTTCCCTCATTGCGCTCCGCTGCCCCATCCAACCCCTGCTTAACAGTCTATTTTAAATCGATAACTTAAGTTTGAGTCCATTGTAAATCCCAACATTATTACTATCCTACCTATGTTTTATGTTTTTAAAAATATGTTTATTGATTTTAGAGAGGGAAGAAGGAATCAAGAGAGAGAGAAACACTGATGTAAGAGAGAAACATCTGTTGGTTGCCTCCCATGTGCTCCCTGTCTGGGTATCAAACCCATAACCTAAGTATTTTCCCTGACTGGAAAGTGACCTGCAAGCTTTTGGTGTATAGGATGATGCTCCAACCAACTGAGCCACACCAGCTGGGGTGTTTTATGTTTTTGATGTTACATTATACATATTTTTATCTTGTATACACTTTAAATGATTATTGTAATCATAGTTATTATTACTACTTTGTCTTTTAATCTTTATACTAGCTTTATAACTGATCACTCCACTAACTTCACTCTATATTTACCTTCCCAGTGAGAATTATTCTTTCATATGTGTTCTTGTTACTAATTAGTACCTTTTCTTTCTAGCTTAAAAAGGCCTTTTAACATTTCTTGCAAAGCTGGTTTAGTGGTGTTGAACATCTTTAGCTTTTGTTTGTCTAGAAAAGTTTCTCCTCCACTTTTGAGTGATAACATTGCCAGGAAGAGTACACTTATCTGGAATTTATTTTCTTTTTGTGCTTTTAATATATAATACCATTCCCTTCTGGCCTGAAAAGTTTCTGCTGAAAAATCTGCTCATAGTCTTATGGGGATTTTCTTGCATGTAACAAGTTGTTTTTTTCTTGCTGCTTTTAATATTCTCTCCTTATCTTTAACATTTGACATTTTAATTATAACATGCCTTTATGTGGGTTTCTTGGGTTATCTTGTTTGAAAATCTCTTGGCTTCCTGCATCTGGATTTCTGTCTGTTTTCTTTTCCAGGTTAGGGATATTTAGGCATTATTTCTTCAAATAAGATTTCTACCTCTTTCTCTCTTCTCCTTCTGGGAGCCCTCTGATGCAAAGGCTAGTCCATTTGATGTCCCATAAGTCCCTTAACCTATCTTTACTTTTTCATTATTTTTTTCTTTTTGCTGCTCTGATTAGCGGAGTCCCACTGTTTTGTATTCAAGTTGAACCATTCTTTCTTCTGCTTCATCAGTTCTGATGTTGAACCCCCCTATTTTTCAGTTTAGTTGTAATCTCCAGCTCTGTGACTTCTATACGGTACTTTCTTAAATTTCTCATCTCTGTGTTTAAGTTCTCACTGTGTTCATCCATTGTGATTCCCAGTTTGGTGAGCATCTTTATGATTGAACTTTGAACTCCTTATAAGATAAATTACTTATATCTATTTTATTAAGGTTTTCTCTAGAGCACAGGTGGCAAACACAAGGCCCGTGGACCAAATCCCACCCTCCACCTTGTTTTATCCAGTTTGGCACCTTGTTTTTTTCTACCCAGCAGCAGCACTGAGCTCTTGCTTAACTGTTAAGGAGCAGTTATATTTATACAGCCTGAAAATCACATATGGTCCTTTGAAAGCAACCTCGAGGCTGTGTGGCCCTCGGTGAAAATGAATTTGACACCCTTGCTCTAGAGTTTTATTTTTGTTCTTTCATTTGGAACATGTTCCTTTGTTTCTTCATTTTGCTTGACTCTCTGTGTTGGTTTCTATACTGTAGACAAAACAACCACTTCTCTCAGTCTTGAAAGAGTAACTGCGTGTAAGGGATGAATCTTGTCATTCAACCCAGTCTCAGCCCTTGGTTGTCTTTCAAACCTTTGTGCTTGTTCAAATGTCTTATATTTTAATAACTGCCAATAGTTGAGGGTGTACCAAGACCTGTCAGTGTCCCAAAGGGGAGAATCTCAGCACCTAGATTCAGGCTAACTGAAAGCCAGGCCCTCTGGCAGCAACCTTGAGAAGTAATTTTTACATTCCTGTGGAACAACAGGCATAAGACTGCTGACCACCAGAGCCACAGGATCTGAAGGTGTTCCATGGATGGCAGTCGCAAAAACAAAGCCTTCAGACAAGTGCATAAGCTTGTTTCTAAGGGATACTGGCAAGCCAGAGCAAGGCAGAGGGAGAGTACCGTAGTGACATTCACCGACTGCATTCCTTAAGAGCAGCTCCATAGGCCATTCACTGGGTGCCAAGCCCCATGCCTGCCCCTCAGGCTGAAGCACCAGGACAAACAAAGAAATCTTCAGAGAAAAACTTGAGGGTGTGCCTCAGCCTGCTGTCTGTGCAGTGCCCTCAGGGTGGTGGCCTGCCAAGAACCATCTGTCTGGATTGCCACAGTCCTCTGGGACCCAAGAATGCGAGCTCTACCCCAGCCACCAGAGCCAGGCCATCAAGGGGCATGCCCTGGGTAGCAGTCACAAACACTGGGGCACGAGACACGAAAACCAGGGCACCGGATGCTGTAAAGCTCCCCTGCAGAAGACGTTAGTGCTCTGGAGCATGACAGAAGGTGACAGCAAAGATAGCACCTGCCCTCCAGGGTCTCTGGAAAGAATTACAGTTAGAAGCCTGCCCCTCAGGCTGCAACATGATTAGTCAATGAGCCTCCCTTACAGAAAGCCTGAGCTCCTGGGTTGTTGGCTCTTGTAGTGCCCTGGGGGTTGTAGCTTTCTAAGAAGTCTTTCTCTGTTTGCTGAGGTCCTGTGGGACCCACAGGTGAGTGTAAGCCCCACAGGCCACCAGCTCCTGGCCTCCAGATGGAGTACCTAACAGGTTATGAGTTCCTTTCTGGGAGGCAATGATTATTTCAGTCCCATGGGACCAGGAGTGCACACCGCTCTGGCCTCCAGGCCGGGTGATGAGTAGGCATCCGCTAGATACTAGTCAAAAAGATCGGGCATCAGACACTTATAAAGGCTCCCTTCTGGGGCATACTGGTGCTCCAGAGCACGGCAAAGGGCAAACACAAATATGGCACCCAGCAGTTTTCAAGCCCAGAAAGCGTTCCAGCAGGCTCCTGGATGTGTGTGTTCAATGAGATGCCTGTGCCTCAGGCCTGTGCTCTCATATAAGCATGTGAACCTCCTTTATTTTAAGTGAAGGGGAGTAGAGGAAGTTTCGTGAACTTTGGCATCAGACAGACCTGGGTTCTAGTTTTCTGGCTTACCATGCACAAGCTGTGTGGTCCTGGGCACATCCCTTCTTTGAGCCTCAGTTCTCTTGTATTTTGAAATGGACAGGTTATACCCAGTGTGCTCCAGGCTCTCCTCAAGCCCCTGCACGGTAAGGTTCTGGGTCTGTCTTCGCCATACAACATAGCAGGCTCAGATTCACTCCAAAGATAGCCAGACAATCCCAGGAAAGGAAACAGCACTTTACCAGAACTTAAAAAAAACTCAAACCTTGATTGTTCTATTTGATTATAAGACTAGTATATGAAAGAATTTAGGAGATAATTGAAAAATATGAATATAGAGTCTACAAATAAAACTTAGAGGATGCAGAAACTATAAGGACAAATGTAAAGTTCATCTAGACTTAGACAGTATTAACTTTTTGGTGTCTGTCACCAAACACTTTTTATTAAAAAATATAAGTAATTCAGTAGTTAAAATCTTGACCCTTTTTCTTTTGCATTATTTTGTCTCTTTAGTTAAATATAAAGGATACTGTCTGTATACAGAAGCTGTCTTTCAAAAACTCTAGTTGGAGTCATTTAACAATTGAAATTTTTTTTACAAAATTAGTTGTGTGTGTTCAGTGTCAATAGCTTTTGTCTCATTGTTAATGTTCTCTGCCAAGTGGGAAGCGATAAACCTATTTGGTCTTGTAAGTAATTATTTTTAAAACTCTTTACAACCTTTTTAAAAAATCAGTCAAATACAAATCTGGTTAATTAAACTTGACTTTACATCATTAGCTTTAGGAGATACTGTGGCTAATCTCAACAATTACGGGTCGCTTTATGAAAAGCTCACTGTCTCTACAATAGTCTATTCACTAAGAAAAATTGACACAAGATAGCACTTTTGGGAGGGGCTATCTGGTGTGTCAAACCAGCAGAGCCAAGCTGTCGATGTCTGTCTAGAGCCTTCTGTCAGGAGCTGGGATTCTGCAGCTGTCTTCCCTTCATGACAGGAGTGACCCAGCTCATTCAACCCGAGATTAGTTCCGCTCGGGGCGGGGGACTCGCTGGTAGGTAAAATCCCTGAGTGTGCGTTGTTGCCTGGGGTTAGGCAATGCAGCAGGAGTTGCATGAGACATTCAATCAACTTCTCATTCTTAGTTCTGTGTCCTGTACAAAGCCGGGTTCTGCTGTGATGCCATAGCCCGAAATGTCAGTGGTTCAACACATTAAAAATGTATTTCTCACATAATGTTATCATTGGTAGGCAGGTAGACTTTGCTAATTTCAGTCCCTCGGTGACCCGGGCAGGCAGAGGCTTTATTCAATGTGTGCTTCTAAGAAATGTGGCACATGCTTAAAGCTTCCATTAGGAAGTGCTATAGGTACACGGCTACATCTACTTCAGAGGGGCAAAAATGGGACTCCGCAATGTGATGGCCATTTTACCACTAAGCCACTTATGTGATCTTGGGTAACCTGGTTATGTCCTGTTGGCCTCAGGTTCTGTGTCTGTGAAACAGGGGTTTACCTGACATCTATTCATCCATTCATCATTCATTCATTCATTCATTCAGTCAGTCAGTCAGTGAATACAGTGTTCTGGAGCCAGTTTACCTGGCTTCAGTCTCAGTTAAGTTACATGTTACCTACACGACCTTAGACAAGTTACTTATCTTCTGGACCTCAGTTTCCTTATCTGTAAAATGGGGATGATCATAGTACTCAGCTCATAGAGTTGTTGGCTAGGAAAATGTGCATGTTACATGTTACATCGAACAGGTAAAGTGCTTAGAATATTGTCTGTAAGTGCTCTGTGTTTGTTAGTTTTATTATTAATGCACCCATGTAGCCATTTGTTCAATGGATATTTATTCAGATTCTTTCCTGGTTATCTTGGAAAGCTCTCATGAGTACGGAAGGGGAAAAGATGTAAATCCGCATTGCAAATGACATGAGGAAGTATAAGAGGAAGAGGTGGCATTTTTATAGGACTTGGATTTATTTTTGCTTCCATTCTTACTATAAGCCAGGCTCTATACTAAATGCTTTCACAGCACCCCAAAGAGGTAGTCTTATAGATGTGGAAATTGGGGCTTCAGGAGGTGTAGTCACTGGTCCCGTAGATGGTGAGGAGGGGGCCTGTCTGGGATATGGAACCAGGCTGTGGCCAGTCCTGCATGGACATCTTTGCTCTTTCTCCTGAGCATGCTATTAGGCATCCCCTGCTCATCCTCTAACCTGCTGGCTTCTCTCCTAAGCTGAAAGTGTCTCAAAGGCAGGAGGTGTTCCCTTAATTCTTAGTGTTCTTCTGATGCTCAAGACCACATCAGTAGCATCTTGGGGAGGCTCTTAGGAGGAGGAGGAGAAGAAGGAGGGAGAATTACACCAAAGATCAGAGTCTTGCTTTTAAATCCCCACAGCTTTCTGACAATCCTCAGAATGTCCCTCCTCCGCCCGAGGCTGTCATTTTTTAACTGTCACATCAGTGCCAGAGGCCTTTGCAGTCCATTAGGTCTTCATGAACTTACAACCTCGAACTTCAAACACTTACAGGTTAATAGATACTTGTTGACTTGACAAGAAGACATAATCACACTTAAAAGGCTATTTATTATCAATTTTAGGCCATTTGGTTTTTCTTTGACATGCTTCAAAGTCAGAGGAGAAAAGAGATTATCTGAGACTTTACACATGTTTCTTCACCTGAACATACATTTTCTGTTTGCCTCAGGCTCTACCCACCCCCACCCCAGCCCTCATGAAAAAAAAAAAAAAGGTGAGGGGAAGAGTATAAGGAGCTCATGCACCTTCGTGCAATGTGTCCAGAAGAATCCAGGGTTCTGTGTCTCAGAACCAAGGCCCTTGTTGGGTAAGAAAGCAGACCCCGCCTGGCCTCAGGAAGAAATGTCCCCCTTGAGACAATATCTCGGGGTCATGCACTTGCAGCTTGCCGAGAAAGAACACATGCTGCAATCACAATGGGCTGGGACTAAACGAGTCCTTCCTGCAGATACCACCCTGCAGAAAAAGCACTCTGGGAGCCGCCGGGCAGAGGAACACAGGACGTGCTGCTCAGCCCGGGAGCATTCACGGTGCTGCAGCACGCGGACTCGCTCAGCCAGTGCGCAGTGAGCATCCCAGATGCCCAGAGCCTCCACTCAGGTTCTTCCTTCCTTCAATCATGTAATAATAGCTACTGCTGTTAAGTGCCTCCTCGGTGTGGTGACTGCTCAGCACTGTGTGGGCATGAGTTCTTTTCATCTCATATCAGCCCCTGAGGTATCAGTCTCCCCTCATTTTTCAGGGAAGACCCCAGACGTCAGAAAGGCTGCATCAGGGTCTGTGGTCACACCACTGAGACTCTAACCTAGGATCCGTACTCTGAGCCCATCCCTCAGGTTTCTCATAGATCAGAAGTCACGGTGAAGGGAGACTCAGTGCTTTCTTACCCTGGTGAGAGTGCTCATTCTTCAGACCCTTCTGCCTGTCCCCTCGACAAGGACCTCCCTGGGATTTTTTGCCCTGGCTGGAGGAAAATGTGCGCAATCTGACTTCCTGGGAACTGTCCCCAGCTCTGGTTTTCTGTGTGCTGAGTCACTGTAGCTTAGCCAAGGGTTTTTAGCTGGAGCTGTCATAGGAAACTGTCTGGAAACTCCCTCCCCCACTGGCAAAGAATTTGCGAGACAATTTAGCTACATTCCTCAGCTTTCTCAGACCTCACCTTGCCCTGGGAGGATGAAAATGAGCCCGGAATTAGGAAGAGCTTTCCGTGCCAGGCCAGGGAGCTGACAACTCCCGAAAACGCACCACAGCTGGCTAGGAGGGCTTGAGGACAGTGAACCTGAGCCCAGAGCTGTGTGTCCTGTGCAGGGCTCGCCAGTCTCTACCCCACACCATCTATCCAAGTTGTCAACTAGTATCAACTACCTAATATGTGCAAGGAACTGAGTTAGGCATTGGTGATAGTAGAAGAGCCCAGTGGTTAAGAGTGTGTTAGGCAGACCTGGACACATAGTTGGAATCTGCTGCCTGCTGGCTGTGTGACCTCAGAGCGGTTATTAAACTCTCTGAGCCTTATCTATCATTTATCAAGCTTCATGAGTTTGTTGTGAGGATTAAATGATATATGTGCTCTGAAGTGTGCCTCACGCAGTCGTGGCATACCTCAATTAGGTCAATTCAGTTGCACAACCTTCATGGAGCCCCTGGTATGTGTCAGGAACCACGTTTGGCTCTAGTGGAGCTGAAGAGAGAACCAGTCCCTGTTGTCAAGGAGTTCACAGGAGACAACCCCTCGGTAACTTATGGCAGGATTGTGAGGGAAGTGGAGCGGCAGAGGGAGTCAGGAGAGCAGAGACGTAAGAAGGATCAGCACAGGCTTCGGGGGAAGGCAACGCCTGAGGTGGGGACCAAAGGACAGGAGGAATTTGCCAAGGGAAGAGATGGAGGGCGGAAAGGCCCCAACAAGGAGGTAGGGGTGTTGCAGACGAGGGGACAGCTTGAGCAAAGGCTTCTGCAGCGCTCAAGATGCGCTGGGAATTGCCTCAAGGGAAGTGGAATTGCCTAGGACAGAAGAACTCAGGGCTGGATGGAGGAGGCTGAGTTCAAGATCGAGGTCCTTCCCTTTCTTGCTATTGACATTTGGCAAGTCCTCGTTAGTAACACAGAGATAACACTAGCTCCTTAACAGGGTTAGCTCGGTTCATAAATGCTGCCGTGTTTGCACAGCGACAGTTATGTCTGCGGCTGTGTCCTTTGCACTCCAGCAGGGCTCCAGGTGCAGACTTTTGGGCACCAGCAAGGGCGTCACACTAGCTTACTTAGCAGAGCACTCACTGTGTGCCAGGCACTGTGAGAAACACTGAGTCTTACTTGATTAGACTTCACAATGGACTAGCTAAACCCGACCACCGTCCTCTTCTATGTGTGGCCAGGAGTGAGGGGGTTCCCAGTACACGTGCAACAAACAGGGACATAGGAATTTACCCAAATATAGTCCTGCTGCAGGCTGGTGGCTGAGCTGGAATTTGAACCCAGGCCTGTTTTCCCTCAGCACCTGAGTTCTTGATCACTGCCCTATTACTAAGCCAATAAACGATGTCCTTTCGAAACAGAGTAGTCACGAACTCGTCACGAACTCTGATTCATTGCCGAACAGCCCCATTAGTCTTCCCTGTCTCTAAACTTGCTAATTCTTCTTCCGCACAATGGGCCTGGCATTCGGTCTTGGGCTATGATGCCCATATTTCGAATACTTCAAATATTGTCCTGTGAATAGACTGTAAACAGAGAGGCGAGAAGGAGGAAGGAGAGGCGGGGGTTGGGGAGGGGATGGGATGATTCCACAGCCACCGGCACCTGTCCTCCTGGGACCTCAGCCGAGCGCAGTCTCAGGCTCTCTGCCCCAGTCACTTCGCGTCTCTCCAGAGCCAGGAGCCACCAGAGCCAGATACTTGGCAGGCCCACCCTGTGAGCACTGCAGTTGGGCAGCAGCTGTGAAATGAGGGCTTGAGGGGGACACTGAGCTGAGCAGGAAGCAGAAGCCATCAAGGCCTGTGCTTTCTTTTCCAAAGCACATTTGAGACCGGCAGCAGGCTGGTGCAAGCTGGCGGCCCACAGTGAAGGATGGACTGGATGCCTGCTGGGCGACAGGCAGGCGTTATGACACAAGGGCAAAGTACTATTTACTCCCCAGGAACAGGTGCTGCCCGGGACGCGCAGTTCTCTCCGCCTGACTTCTCTGCCCACATGTCCCGGCCCCTCTCACAGGCAGCTCCTACTGACGCCCCACACGGCCCCAGCCCTCAGCACTGCTTCATTCTTGCCCTTGGCAGCGCACAGCTCACAGGCGCCTGGAGGATGCCAGTGGTGGGTCGTCTCCTGCCTGGGACATGTACTTGCTGGAATCAGCTCGTTTTACATAAGCCGTTGGCCCGAAAGTCAAGTGGTGACAACCTGTGGGCCCTGGCTAAGCTGCAGCTACCCTGTCTGTGCCCACACAGATGCAACAGGAGGCACTGAAGGGAAAGTCGTGGGAGAGTGACAGGAAAATAACACCGCATGCAAATGCCTTTGTGCAGTGGCAAGTTCACCTCTGGAAAATGGCCTAGATTGTGAACCATGATCAACTTTTCTATGAGAGGGGAAACAAACAATCATGCAGGCAAATCCACCTACAACCAGCTGGTCTTTCCTCCTGTGATTATGTGTTATTTCCTTCAAGCTCTGGTTGGTAAACATGCAGGACTCAACTGTTGATTCATAAAACAATACAGAAGGCGATTAAGGCATTTCTTTGCACACTTTGATTAAGGACAAATAGAGAAAGGGAAGTGAGTGCGCAAAGGGCCTAGAGGTCTTGTTTGGCTCATGAGAGGACCACATGCTGTGTTCACTCCACG
>PVKM010017080.1:0-26244 GCA_004027735.1 Carollia perspicillata
ATTCCGGAGTCAAGTCAACCTGGACCTGCCACGTGCGCCACACGCCACCTCCAAGCTTGTGACCTTCGGCAAGTTGCTTCACCTCTCTTAGTCTCGGTTTCTTAACACTCCTGTGCCGGAAGCTCTTGTCCGCCCTCCAGGCCACTCTGCACCCTCTGCAGCCTCTCTGAGCTCTGTGCAGGGAGGCCGGCCTCTGAGGACCGCACCTGAGAATTGGCTCCATTAGCCCCTGGCTTGCTAGGCTGTGGTGCTCACAGGGGCTCAGAAGCTGGGCCAGAGCAGTTAGGGCTTTTGGTCCCTGGCTTGCTCCCCACAGAGGAGTGGTTTGACAGTGGCTGTCAGTGGCCTTTTCCTATGGTCACCTCTGTCTCCAAGTTCCCCCTGTGTTCCCTCAGCCCTTGGGGTGCAATGGCCTCTCTCTCTTGCTAGGTCTGGTGCATCCCCCCATTCCCGTGGTCCCCTCAGCCTTGCTTCACCTTTGTCGATGCTCCCCTCATTCCACTCTTTTCCATCGCTGCTTTAGGCTGTGCCAATGACCTTCTGCCAGGACCCTGACTGTCTGTGTGCCCACCAGGCAGGACAGGGGTTGTGGAATGCGACACCTTATGGGAAGGTGTTGAATGTAGGGCAGGCCCGCAGGGAGCATTAACCATGGGATCCTTGCTCTTAGATCCAGCTGCCATGCTGGGAGAAGTCCAGATCTCATGGAGAGGTCACTTACAGGTGTCCTAGCAGGCAGCACCAGCTAAGGTCTCGGACGTGAGAGTGGCACCAGCCGCCATATGACTGGAGTCACATAAAAGAACCCAAATGAGAACTGACTGGCTAACCCCTCAAACCATGAGACATAACTATAATAAATGATATTATTGTTTATATTATTCAGCTTGTGGTGGTCTGACACACACCTGTGGATAGGATAACCTGAACACAATACAGATGCTGTAATTATTAAGATGATACTTAGATGACGGAGATCAATGGATATATAGGTAGATGGATAGAAAATAGGCTAATAGATGGGCCAGTGGATCATGAATGGATCAATGGACGGACGGATGGGTGAAAGTACAGACAGACAGACAGACATTAAAAGAGCACTTCTTGTGTGCCAGACAGTGGACCAGGAGTTTATGGACATTGTCTTTTAATTTTCACAACAATCTTATGAAGTTACAGGTGCAGGACCCTTGATTCAGGGGGTTTCCTGATGGTGTGGCAGTGGTGGGAGGTGATGGGGGGTCATGGTGATGGTGGTGGTGGTGCTAGTGGTACTGGTGGTGGTGATTGTGGTGGGGGTGGGGGGATAGAGTGGGTTGAATAGTGGTCTAGAGAGGTATGTCCATGTTCTTGCTCCCAGAACCTATGACTCTGACCTTATTTGAAAAAAGTAGTCTTGCACATGTAATGAAGGATCTTGAAATGAGATCCTCCTAAATCTAGGGCAGGCCCTAGCCTCAACGATGTGTGTCCTTACAGCACAAAGTCAGAAGGAGAAGTGAAACTCGTGCACAAAGGAGTAGGCTATGAGAATATGGGGGCAGAGATTGAAGTGATGCACCCACAAGTCAAGGAGCTACCAGAAGCTGGAAGAGGCAAGGAAGGATCCTCTTCTAGAACCTTCAGATGGCATGTGGCTTTGCCGACACCTTGATTTCAGACGGACCTCCACAACTGTGAGGAGATTAGTTTATTGTTCTAAGCTGCTAAGCGTGTGCTAATTTGTGACTGCGACCCCAGGAAAAAAATTCAGGCACTGGCAGCTCCAGGGTGCAGGGCTTCTTTTCAGGTTCATGAAAGTGCTCTAAAATGGACTGTGGTGATAGCTACACAACTCTGCGTACACACCAAAAGCCCCTGAGTTGTGTACACTTAACATGGGTGCATCATTTGGTATGTGAATTAAATCTCAACAAAACCGTTAAAAAGAAAGTGGTGAGGGCATTTGTCCCTGTTCCAGCGAGGAAGGGGCTGAGGCAGGACCAGATGATGGAGTGTATTGCTTCTCACTCAGCTTTGGGCTGTTCCATACCGCAGAGCCCCACCCCCAGGACAGCATTCGTCTCCCCTGACCATGGCCCCTGGGCTCCTTGCCCCCCGGGTCGTCCTGGCACCATTGGGAGGCAATTCGTCAGGCTTGGAGCTGTAGCCATGCTACTTTCCCTGCTCGGCCTTGCTCATGCATAGTGTCATCCGTTCCGCTCACGCCCTTGACTCTCCCTGTGCCCGGCCCTCAGTCTTTACCCTGCACTCTTTCCCCCGGCACCACTTTGTTCTGTGTGCCGACTTCATCCCCTTCTCCCCCTTCCATCGTCCCCTCCAGATTGTAAACCTCCAGGGGCGGAATCCATTTCCAATCCTTGGGATGTCAGGGGAATTGAAAGCATAGCAAATATTTCCGAGATCCAAATTACACAGACCCCGGAAGGCAGAGCTTCTAGTGTAATCCAGGTTATGAATTGTAAATCAGACACCATGCAAAATACTTGCAAAAATTCAATAAAGCTTTTGCTCCCAGCACAGCAGAGCCAGGCCTAAGGAGGCAGGAGGAGGCAGCTAAGGAGAGAAAGAAAGAGAGGGAGGGAGGGCAGGGTGGTGCTGGTTCTGGCTTGGCCAAGGCTCTCCCAGCCCTGGAGCTGCTCATTTTCCTGTTGTAGGAGTCAAGAGGACTCCATGGTCTTCGGGTGACATGCCCTCCAACATTTAATCCAACCTTGCAAATTAGAACTTACCCACCTGCCCAAGCTCAGGAGGCCATGAAAGTGAAGGGGGCTTCTAGACCACATTAGTATAGACTGTCCGGCTGCCTATGTGTGCAAGTTGTTACCCTGGTCCTTTTGCACGTCCATGGGGGTGACAGTCACTGACATATATGTAGTGTATGTGTGTGTGTGTGGGGGTTCCCTGTCTCATATAAAATTTGTTTTCATCTTTGTGTTAGTGAGAAAGATGTCAGAGAACTCCCTGCAGACCCGCTGATGGAGCCACCCCTTAGAATGGGGAGGAACTGCATTGTCCATGGGCTCACCTATGAGTTTTATTTGTAAAGGAGACTGAAGAGCAAATGGCCCTACTCTGTGACTGTTATGTTTCAAGGACTGGCAATTCTAAGAGAAAGGACTGGGGGAGAAACAGAGGACAGGTGTTCCCTTTGGACCGGGCCACCAGGGCTGGGGGCACACAGAGGCAGAGCCGTGGTTCTATCAGGTCTGAATTGGGGCAGGGGTGGGGTAATGGGAGGGCTGTATTTTATATATAAGGGGCACTAAAAAGGTGAATACTCCCACTCACTTAAGAATTGAAGGGAAACAAGAGGTTGGTGGAGACTGGGTATTCTTGCTCACACCTGGCTTCACAGGTGTCCCTCCACATCTGTACAGATGACCCATGTGGGCAACCATGGATCCATTTCCCATGTATCTGACAGATACTGTGTTGGCTGCCAGGAATACATGAATGATATGAATCCTTCCTTGATTAGGTCTGATGGTGGCAGGTTGAGTCCTTCATCCCTGTCTCCCAGATGCTTAGAAGACCCAAGTCCCAAGCACACATGGTACTGGTCTCTGGGACAGAGCAAGTGCTGCCTTTGGTCACAGCAGGACTATGGGGCTGGTGTAAAGAAGACCTAAACTGCCTCTGTTGGGACGGGGGGCTGCCAGCTTCAGGCTTGAGGGGCCCCCGATGTTCCCAGCTTATTAATAGTCATGTTCAGGAGGGTGTGGAAAACTTCCTCTTCAGGAACTCAGGGCTCTGCCAGGCAATTAAAATGCAGTGCTGCACACGGCTCTAAGGAGGACACATTAAAAATCAGGGGCAGCTGTAGCTCTGGGCTTCATCCTGGTGGACCAGCCACCTCAGCGCGGCCTGGCCAGGAAGAGCTCAGGGCAGCCTATTTCCTGTAGAAAGATCTTTCCCTCTCTCCTTCCTCCCACCCCCACATCCACACTTGAAGAAGAAGAAAGTACAGTGTAATGATATGAACCTGAGCTCATTCTAAAACTCCAGGGCACAGGTAACTCAGCTCTTTACTGACTGTGGGCCTCTAGGCAAGTGTGGCCCCTAGTGATCCCCACATCCTGGTATTCACACCCTTGTGTAATCCCCTCCTCCACCCCTGAGTGTGGCCCAGCCAAGCCACTCACTTCTAACAATTAGTGTGCAGCAGATGTGAGGGGATGTCTCTTCTGTGATCAGGACTCATAGAATTGCAATCTGTCTTGCTAGCAGATTCTCCTGGCCTGATGGGTGTGAGCTTTAATGGAGCAAATGGGCATGTCGGAGAGGCTCACGGGGCAAGGGAGTGAGGATGGCCACCCACCAATAGCCAGCTAGGAACGGAGACTGCAGTGCAACAGCCCTCAAGGAGCTCAGTCCTGCCAACAACCACATGAGCTTGGACTTGGCTTCTTCCCCGATCATGCTCTCAGATCAGACCGCAGACCCTTGCGACACCTTGGCTGCAGCCCTAAGAGATAGGACCAGCTGAGCCATGCCGGGACTCCTGATAATAACTGTATTGTCAGCCACTAGGATTGGGGATGATTTGTTACCCAGCAAAAGGTAAGTAATATAGCAGATTATTTAACTTTCCGGTTTTTCATTTCTCCTCTGTAAGACTATTCTAACCTCAGGGTGGCAGTGAGAGGACTAACTGATTAGATGCATGTAAAGTGTATTGTACAGTGTCGGGCACCCAGAACGCAGGGAAGAGCAGCTTCATTATATTTATATCATCCTAAGTAGTTAAGGGCTGTTCCGAACCGTCGTGTCTAGAACCCTGGCTGGCTTGCCCTTAATGCACACACATTTATGCAGTTGGTTCACTCCCGTCTGGCCCGGGACCTGCTGCCTTTGGGAGAATACCAATGAGCTCAGATATAGTGCCTCAGCCACAACATCTGCTTACATTTTTTTTTAAATTATAAGAGGAAGTTTATTTAGAAAGTCATAGAGGTAGAAGGAGTGAGCCGTAAAAGAAATGGGCTCAGGAAACAAGTTATAGCAAAAGAAGGGCACTGGGAGCTTAGGAGAGAGACAGAGAGAGTGCGAGAGTGCATGCGCGTGCAATTGGGGTCGGAGGGACGGGGTGGGGGTGTTGGGGAAAGAGCGGGAGAAAGAGCGTGCCCTGGGAAAAGCAGGGGGTGAGGATTTTGCGAAATCACTGAAGGCTAGAGTGAGCCATAAAAAGGCATTTTTTAAAGGTAAGATTCTCAAAGGTTAAAAGAAACCTTGTAAAGTGAACAATTCAGTGGCATTTACTGCAGTCACGATGTTGTGCAGTTATTACCTCTATCTTGCTCCAAAGCATTTTTCATCCCCCAAAAGAAAATCCCGTACCCATTAGCAGTCAGTCCCCTCTCCTCCCCCAACCCCCACCCAGCCCCTAATCTGCTTTCTCTCTCTATCCCGGACATTCCGCATCCCTGGGCTCATGCACTGTGTGGACCTTCTGGGTCTGGGATCTTCCACTTGGCGCACTGTGTCTGAGGTTCACCCATGCTGCAGCACGTGTCAGTGCTTCGTTCTTATTTATGGCTGAATAGTATTCCATCGTGTGGATGTCACACATTTGGTTTAGGGAAGGGGTCTTTGAAGAGAGGGAAACTGAGGCCTAGAGGATGGGCTGGCCCAGTTTAGATGAACCATTCATGGCAGAGTCAAGGGCAAGATCAGGAGGAGACATGCTGCTGGTGGGCAACAATGTTGCCTGCTTGAGGGTCTTCCTTTGCACACTGTTGGGTCACACTTACCCTCTGTGGTTTGGTAGGGCCAGTGGCTTGTGGGCACAGGTGAAATCAGACACTTCCGGGGATGGCCCTAAAATCTCTCCAACAATGCTCCACACTCAGTTCCTTAGCTCATTGCCCAGCTGGACATGGGTGGTCCAGTGGAGGGACCTGGGGCTAGTAGGCCACAAATTGGAGGGATCCTGGGCCTAGGTGACACAGGGAGTAGCCCCTTTGCCTCAGGAGGGATACGCAAAAACCTTTGTTACGTAGAGTTGGCAATTTAGTTTTCAGATCAGCTCAGTGGTTTTTCAAGCCAGGGTGATTTTGCACCCCTTCAGGACACTTAGCAACGTCAGGAGATATTTTCCATGTCTTGACTGGGAGATGCTACTGCCACCTAGTGGATGGAGGCCAGGGATGCTGCAACCCCACAACACAGAAACTCCAAATGTCAATAGAGCGGTGCTGAGGAGGAACCCTCCTGTGGCTACTAAATCCATCTTCTAGTTCTGAATCCTGTGCTGCTTGCTGTCTGCTCACCAGACCTGAGTTCTCACTGAAAACCCACCTGCTGACCACCAGATACCTGTCCCTGCCTGATTTCTGATCTGGCCTCTCTCCCGGTCTCTTCTCCCATCACTGACCTTGCCATTAGGACCCATCTCACTTTAGCACCTCCCCACCCCACAGAGCTGCTCTCTGCTGCCTCCATCCAGCACTGCCCTCCTGGACTTTGTCGAGAGTGGGCATACGGGGACCAGGTTCTGGCTCCTTCCAACTGACATCACTGCTTCCTGGAATCTTTTCTAGTCTTTTGAACCTTACTGGATACCTCCAAGCTGTTTCTTCCTTCCGTAGGGGCCTTTCCAGCACATGGCTCCTCTGTCTTCTCCTGGGCCCCAAAGTGACAGTGTCTGCTTCGCTCAGTCCCATCCGCTCCCAGCAGGAAGCTGCCCAAGAAATGTGTCAGCGGAGCTTCAGCTTCTCTGCTACACTGACAACAGCCGATCCCATTTTTCTTAATTAGTGTATTTAATTATTAATAACATTTTACTTAAGTAGAATTAATTACCTCATCATCAGCTCTGGCCAACTATGTCTTCTCATCATGCCTTGCTGTCTTCCACTGAGCCCTTATCATCCCATCTCCCTCCAAGGGAATGGGGCTCTTGGCAAAGGCTCCTGGGAATAAAGCCCCCACTTCATGCACCTGCTGAGGACGCCTGCCAAGGCATCAAGTCAAGCCAGAAATTGCAAGTGGGTGTGGCTGAGCCCCAGGTGGGGAGACCAGGGCAGCTGCCCAGACTGATTAACATCTTTATTTTTCTGGGCTGAATCTAACCTCTGGAAAGATCCTTTCTGCATGTGGCAGAGCTGTTCCAGACCTGGTGACCTGCCAGGGGTGGTGGTGAGGAGGAAAACAGTGTGGTCCATTCCACTTTTCTCAACTATCTGCTTCTAGGGCCAAGAGGCAAAGGCACTGGCCCCACCCCAGCCAGTGCATCTGTTTTTTTTTGGGGGGGGGGTCCTTACTTTTGGATTTAGGTCCATCACAGCCCAGGAGATGTCTTGGGGACCAAAAACAAAAAAAACCAGTAGGTACCCAGATACCATACCGACTTGCACTTGCTTCTAAGTGTACAGTTGAAGGGGGCTCTGAGAGCTACTGCAGCCAGCCAGTCAGGTAAACTGAGACAATGTTCTCAAATATTCCACAGAACCTGAGTCCTAGGAGATGCTTTGGGACCAAACAAGGCATGGGGACAGTTTGGGAATGTGCCTTGTCTTGGGGCAAATGCCATGACATGAATACCTCCCTTCCCTCCCCCGACCCTGCCATCACCCCCCAGGGATGGGCACGGTGAGTAGGACTCAAGCCTGAGCAGTCAGAGCATCAGGAATGAGTGTTATCATGTGCTGTGACAATATTTGATAAATTCGTACATGCCTAGGGGAGCAGACTAAGTAGGTGAATAAAGTGAGAATATTCTCTGTGACAATCAATATTTCTTCAATTGAACCATCTCTGCAGATCTGACATTTTGATTTTTCTTTTTTGGACACATTAGCTGGATTTATGCTTCCATAGCTGGAAGCTGCTGGGAGGAGAGGAGGCAGGCCAGGTATGGTGGTGCTTCAGAGGTACCTGGGTACGATGACGGGAGCAGGTCCATTTGCATAAGACCCCAACTAAACGGGAGTCAATGCCCCACTACTCTGCTTGCCTGGCCCTGCAGCTCAGGGTTGGAAGGCCCCACCTGCCTCTCCTTCTTTCAGCATCAGACTAAGGGCTGGAAGAGGAGCTGGCAGGAGCTTGGAGGCCCTCCCACCCTACAGCCCTGGCCCATGTTCCCAGGACAGCTGCTGCTCAGCTCTGGACAGGAGGCGAGGCCAGGTGACTTCTCAAGGGCCCTCCCAGAGCAGGCTCCAATCACTGCTTGAGTTCAGTTGCCGACTCTGCCATTTGCTAATAAATGGTGGCAAGTGCATAACCTCGGGCAAAGTTTATAACATCTTTTGTCTCAGTTTATCCATTTGCAAAATGGAGCTGATAATAAAACTAACTTGTATTGAGTACTTTTAGGTGCCAGGCATTCTTTTCAGAGCTTTACATGGATTGATGTACCTAATCCTCACAATAACCCAGCGGGGTAAGTAGAATGATTACCGCATTCAGTTTCAGAGGAAACTGAAAGAGGCAGCTGTGCATTTTAGGCAGGTGAGGGTTTGAAACTCATCTTTGTCACTTAATAGTTGTATGTCACAATTCTTTATAGAACAAAAGTACAACTTGAAGGAGCTTAAGCAAAAGGAAAAAAGTAAAAGATTGGAGAAGTATTGGTATGGTAGTTGAAAAGGATAATAAAGGGTTACTCAAGGCATCCAAGATAGGAAGAGCTCTAGAACCTTCTAGAATCTTCTAGAACCCTCTCCCCGCCATTGGTTTCAGCAAGTTAAGGGTTGAAACAGGCCCTCAGTCCCATCTGCCATCTTGCTCTCTGTTATCCATCATCATCTACCTCTGCTTTCCATTTTGGGTTGCTTTATAAGGCCAGATAGCAAACTGCTTTAAGCAATGACTCTGGAAAAGGACGGTCTGGTTTTGTCACTTACTAGCAATGTGGCTTTGGACAAGTTCCTTAGCTTCCCCGAGCTTCTCTTTCTCATTTGTAAAATGGAACAACAATATAATTTCCAATAGGCTTATTGTGGGAATTAAAGGACTTAGCACCCACAAATCCTGTGAAGGAGTGTGTGACACCTGGCAAGTGCTCAGTGCGGCTGTCTCTTTCAGGCATTCTTCCTCTGCGTGGCTGGCAGCCCTGGCTGGACTGTGCCAGCTGAGATCACTTTTTTCTCCTTGAGGCCGCACGCTGATCCCAGGAAGGATTCTGATTGCCCACTCTTTATGTTAACTGCTTCTACCACCAGGCAGAGCGAGGTAGGATTGTCTAGACCTGGTTCGAGTACTTGTTCCTGTAAGGAAATTTGGAATGAGCAGAAAAGAACACGGTGTCACCAGAGGGAAACCAAGCTGCTTAGCACACGCACTGCAGGTCCTCTGAGTTTAGCCTTTCTTGCCTTCGAGCTGTTTTCCGGGCCTGTAGCTTGTAGATAACTGATAGCAATGCACAGTAATTATTATCTATAGACATGCAAATAGACTCCATCCAGTGGTTCTATGGATTTCCCTCCTCCAGCTTCAGACTATTGTAAATTCACCTCCCCTTCCCTTTCTGCCATCTGAATTGATGCTTTTCAGACTTTGCCTTTGGATTAGTGGTAACATCTGTCTGGTTCCCTCACTCCTACTAAGCCAAATAAGATCATTCACGTGGGCTAAAGTATCAGAGTCATGACATTGCCTTTTGGGGAAATTTATCCTTTAACGCTTCAGACATAGTCAAGCAGACAAAAAAAAAATAGTTACTGAGGACCAGTCTCCCAGTGAGTGGTGTGACATTAATGCAGTTATATTTCTTCAGACCTCAGTTTTCTCATCTATAAAATAGGAATGCTATTATACACATACCCAAGAAGATGTCATGAGAATTTCTAGGACAGGTATGGAAAGCATCTAGCCTGCACCTGGACATTGTTGTGGGGGTGGTGCTGTGGTGGCTGTTGTTGCTACAGCTGGTCCCGGTCATTTGTCACAGCAGCCACTTGAAACATGGGGAGGAGGACAACAGGCAGGATGCGTTCTCTGGGGCTCCTGGGGCTGGGACCAGACCTTCCTGAGCATAGCGGCACATTACCCACTGGTGCTCTAAGAGCCTCTGTGGGTGCGATGCATGTCCCACCCCAGGTGCACTCGACCTGGGAGGAAGCTAGCTGCAAACTCGGACGTTTCAGTGTGGTGAAAGTACATTGACATGAAGACAGCTTAGTTTGCATGGTCAGGATGAAGGAAAGGGATATTCAGGGAGGCAGCAGAACAGAGGTGAAAACACAAGCCTGCCCGCATGTTTGCGATGTTTTGCCTGCAGATATGAACATCTGGCTATCAGTGCAGCATCCCCCACCCTGCATCTGTCAGCTGGTTCCTGAATCAGCCATCAGCTATGTGGCCTCTTGGGTGGTGCAAACCCTCTCCCTCGGCCTGGAGAAACCTTCGTGCACTCATGAGGGGGTCTGTCCTGATACAAGGAAGACCACACTGTGTGTTGGGTGGCAACTCATGAATAAATCTGCTTTCAGACAACACCCTTCTGCATTTAACACACAGTCCACTCCTCACTCTCATTCTCCCTGGCTTGGACCAGAGAAAGAACAGAGGTGTTTTGGAAAGTATTAACAGGACTTTCTCCCATGTTACTGAACACCTCTTGCTCTTGCCCACAGACAGGTTGGGTGTAGCCACATACACTTGTCTGAGGTAGCCATATCGCTGGGAAGCTAGGCAGAGGGGAGGAGAGTCACCTTGGTTGGTAGCAGAGGGTTGGGTGAAGGTGGCAAGGTGATCCTGCAAAGAGCACAAGGACAGGGAGCAGTGGGGTCCTGCTGCTCCTTGGGTGGGTTGGGGGAGAACTTTGAGTCCTGACCAGTTGGAGAGAAGTGGTCATTTAGCTGTGACTCACCACAGTTGCAAATGACAAATGGTGACCAGATGAACCAACTATGAATTGAGGAGGTCGGCAGAGACAGTTGTCCCTCCTGGCTGGAGGATATAGCTGTCCACGCCCCTCCCCCCTCACACCCACGCTCATCACATTATGATTTCTAAGGTCTGCATTCACTCGAGTCCTCCAAACAGACTCTGAGTTACACAAACCCAACTTCCTGTCACCCAGCTGGCAGGAGCTGGTGGAGACGGCGTATCTGTTATAGACAGAGAAAGCAGCATTGTGACCAATCTTGTGGCCACTCCCTGGAGCCTGGTGATACTCCTCTCACTCCGCTTTGGTATTCTTCCTTGCTAATCTGGGCTGGCCAGAAAGGCTGCCTCTTCCAACATCCCCAAGGCAACCACTCTGTGTCATGTCAACCTAGGACTCCTGAACCCATGGCAACCCACTAGCGGCTGTTCCTAGAAGTGGGACTTTACTAGCTTGTTGTCCCCCAGCAACGCTGCTGCCTGGGCTGGTCAGGATGATCTCTCAGGAGAGTACCAGGCCCCAGTGTGGACTCCTTCTTCTGGAAAGAGACAAACAACACAGTCCCTGCAGCCTCCCAGTTCCCCTTTTAGTAGATTCAGTGTCAGTTTGATGGGGGCTGCCTGGGACACAGCAATTCCATTGGGCCTTAGACATAAAATCGGATTTTGACCGATCTTGGTGAGGGAGAATTCATTGGGCCTTTATTGTGTTCTTGAAAGTGACCACCAAGCCTAGCTTAGGGGTGCCCCCTCTCCTATTCCCCTTTCTCATTGCTTATAACCTGAGTTTTAGACATCTCTCCATATCTATATCCACCCACCAATCTACTCACTTCCTGCCTCCCCGTTCACCCATCCATCCATCCACCCATCTCTCCACTCATTCATCCATACAGCATTCATCCACCCACCTACCCAATGTATCTACCCATCTCCTTTTGCCTTTTTCTCCTTTCCTAATGTTGTCTAGGCTTTCCCAAGAGAATTTCAGCAAAAAGTAAGAGAATTAGAAAAATGAAATGTAAACCTTCCTCTTCAAACTACAAACAATACATAACATATTCAAGCTTCCAAAATTCTACACACATGCCTGATACCCTGACAACTGAGGCTCTCACTCCCAGGGTGGCGTAGTGGTTGAGGAATTTGACTTGAGAGCCAGACCACTTGGATGCAAATCTCAGCTCTGTGCTGACCCCATGGCTCTGGGAATGTTCTTTAATGTCTCACTGCCTTGTTGTCTCTTCCACAAAGTGGGAACAATAAGAGAAAGTATCTTATAGGACAGTGTTGAGTATGGAATCAGTCAATGTGTGCACAGAACTTAAGGAAAGCTCGGGACACAGTAAGTGATATGATATATGAGAGTCAGTTCTTATCACTAGTCTGGGCACATAGGCTCTGTCAGAAGACCCTCCAAGGAAAGAGCTCCTATTTTTGGTTTTTGAGCAAGTCCTCCTTTGATTCAAGGCTGCTGTACACAGCTATGCATGTTGTACACTACACACCCCAACTGTGTATACCCACCCCTGCCCCCACCCCAGGGAGGGCTCAGGGTGGCACTTCAGGTAGACAGTCATAGCAAACTGTGTTTGCAGTAAGACTGACGGGTCACCTGCAAGGCCCTGGGTGAAGGTCACTATTTCAGGAACAGAGATGCTTGGAAGGTTCTTTGAGTGGGAGTTGAGGAGGCCAAGAGGGAAAGAGAACAGAGGATGCTGAGAACCTGAGGGACACAAGGGTAGAGGGACTGAAGAGGGTCCTGGAGTCACAGACCCTGCAGACAGGGCTTCATGGGTGGGTGACCTGTGCTATGAACAGGCCCTGTGCTCAGAAGCAGCCTTTCCTTTTCATTTTGCACTGGACCCCCAAGTTATGTGGCCGGCAGTATCTGTAAGGCATGGATTGCAGAGAAGAGAGACTCCAGAGAGGTGATCAAGTCTGAGGTGAATTAGGGGACTGTAAGGATGATGGAGCCATGAACGGAAGGGGGTCACCAGAAGAGCTGCCTCTGGGTAGCAGAAGGTACCGAACTTGGACGTAGCCCCGTTGTATTAGCTTTCTTCAAAATCACAGTGACATAGTGACTTCTATCTCCCCCTCCCCCATTCCCCACCAGGTGGAGGCCTGTGTGACACACACATTTTGGGAAAGGGCTTATATCAGCCACGCCACATGCATCACTTCACTCCTCTCGGGGCCTCTTTCTCCGGCCACAGCAACCTGACCTGTGTAGCCCTCAGATGGCTTTGTCAGCATCTGGCCCCTGGCCCATCAGGGCATCCTGTATCCTGCTCCAGGCTTTGGATGGCATGATGTGAGATGTCCCAGGGTCCTGCTCTGGAATCACACACATACAGCCTGGAAGCAACAGGAATTAATACTCAGGGGAGCTTCCATTGACCCACAGGGATCAGGAACCAATGAGCAAATGCTTTCTCCTTGTGTTTCCTGGGCCAAAAAGACCCCTTAGTCCTGGTGCCTGTTGTTGTGGTCAGCTCCAACAGGGTACATCCTTCAGTTGTCTTTCCTGCCTTCTCTGTCTCACACTGCTGTTCCTGGGGGCACACGTGCCAATAAACTTGTGATAGGCAGACTCTAGATAGTGCCCAATGATCCCTGCCTTCCATTATTCACTATGGAATCACCTCCACTTGAGTGTGGGCCCTGCTACTTGCCTCTAACCAATAGAAAATGGCAAGAGGGATGGGATGTCACATCATGATTAGTTCACAAGAGATTGTAATTTCTGTCTTACTAGCAGACTCTTTCTATTTCCTTAACTTGTACACTGTGATGAATCAAGTTACCATGTTTAAAGGTCCACAAGGCTAGTAAATAAGACCCTCCTTTCAACAAACCTCAAGGAACTGAATCCTGTCAACAAGCTTATAAGCTTGGACCTGGATTCCCTGCCAAATGAGCCTTCAGATGAGACCTCAGCCCAAGCTGACACTTTGCAGCTCTAAGACAGAGGACCCAGATGAGCCATACTGGGACTTTCGAGCTACAAAAACAGTAAGATAACAACTGTGTGTTGTTTTAAGCCATTACGTGTACGTAACTTGTTATATAGCAATAGATAACTAATATACCCCATGCACCAAAGCCTTGTCGCAGGCTAGAGCCTGCGACTAGGTTCTCTGAAGGTAGGTTCAGACCTTCTCTGAAGGTCTACCTTCAGAGAACCTAGGCTAAGGTGGGCTCTGCACTGGCTTACCTTCTGCATCCTTTTTCTCCCCCACACAGGTTAGACTTTTTGCCCAGGCTTTATGAATCCTCAGCCAACTGAGGAGAACGTTCTTTGCTTTTCACCTTCATCCAGGGGTGGGAGGCACTTGATTCTCTCAGGCAACAGGGTCCCTCCCATGGACCATGCCCAGTTGCTGCTTGCATCCTCTTCCCCATGATTTGTGAACTTTTTGCAGTTTCTGGGAGATCAGGGCACACTTTGCTGGTGGGTGAAGCTGTCAATATACCCACATGTCTCCATTTAAGAACTGAGGTGAGCAATGACACGTGTGGACTTTGGGCTTTCCAAACTCAT
This sequence comes from Carollia perspicillata, assembly GCA_004027735.1. NCBI lineage: Eukaryota > Metazoa > Chordata > Mammalia > Chiroptera > Phyllostomidae > Carollia > Carollia perspicillata. The sequence continues at coordinate 14,378 of PVKM010017080.1, forward strand.
GAAACGAGTGATGAAGAAACCTGGGCAATACCACCCCAGGCTCCTGAAGATTACCTCCTCCTTCTCTCTCACCCTAAAAACAACACACACGCAAGCCTAGATAGGGCATCGTGTCATCATGGAGCAAGTCACTTTCTACATGCAGCATCCCATCCAGTACCAACCTCACTGAGTCGTCCTCTTCATTCCAGTTTAAATGATGAGAAAGACAGCACGTTAAATGACTTTCTTGTGGTCTCTTAGCTAGAAAGTCTCGGGGCAGCATCCATCTCAGATGTGCCCCACTCCAAAGTCTACATGGTCTTTGGCCTCTACCTGGCAGGCTTCTCACCTTGGTCTCATCTCTCAGGCACATAGGAGCTAAGCCAAGGTGAGGAGGTACCTTTTTGGAGAGTCTGGATGTGTGTTTCCCAAAGTGTGGTCCCTGGACCAACAGTAGCAACGTAAGCACCATCATCTGGGGGCTTGTTAGCAATCACAGACCCCAGACCTCACCTCAGACCTGCTGTCATAGTCTGTTCTGGTTGCCATAACAAAAGACCACAGATTGGGGGCCTTGAACAACAGTCCTGGAGACTGGAAGCCCAACATCAGGTGCCAGCATGGTTGGGCTCTGATGAAGACCCTCTTCCTGGCTTGCAGTTGGCTGCCTTCTCGCTGTGTCCTCACGTGGTGGAGAAAAAGAGAGCTGGTCCCTACCTTTTCTTATCAGGGCACTAATCCCATCATGAGGGCCACCTTCATGACCTCCCCTAACCCTAGTGACCCCCCCAAACGCCCCACCTCCAAATACCATTACCTGGTGGGTTAGGGCTCCAACAAATAAATTTGTGGGGGGGGGGCAGTTAACAAATTTCAGTCCCTAACACCCGCTGAGTCAGTAGGTGACTCTAAAGTGCCCTGGAGTTTGAGGGTCCTTGGAGATTCTGTGTAGAGAGGTGTAGCAATTAGATTGTTCAAGATATTGTCACCCATGTCCTTGTTCTGTTCCTAAGGAAAGCTCTGCAGACAAGGGGAGAATGTCAACATGTTTGCAGAGTTGTTGACTCTGAGCTGCTGGGCACCCCAGATGCTGCTTCAGCATTTCCCAGAATAGCAAGCCTTGAAATCAGTGTCCCAACTAAGTAGAAAGCTGCCTGTGGCTAGTTGTCGCTGGAAGAGAGACTGTCTGTGATAGTGCTGTGTATTGTAAGCCTCTGCAGAGAGGATGAGAACTGGCTTGACTCAAAAAGAATGAGCTGCAGCAAGAGAGACTAAAGTTATACATCTTGAAGAACTTCCAGGCTGGCTGTTAGGAGTCCGAATTTTTTTCAGTGTCAAGAAGAGGTAGCCAGGAGGCAATCAGCCCTGGAAGTGGGGGTCATCCAAATGGCTAGTTTTAATCTTCTGTAGCAGCTGGACTCTGTCTTCAGCCAACTAACCTCACAGACATTCATGGCCTGTTGTAGCCGAGACACAAGCAGATTCATCATCAAATATCACTTTGTTCTCTGTCTTAGCAAGAGGCAGGAAGAAAAATAAAACAAACAAGCAGGGGAAAGAGATTTTATGTTTTTCTAATAGAACGAGGTAAGAAGTGGGAAAAAACAATTTCATCCCAGCCCTTCCGAGCTGCTGTCACAGCCGTCTCCCGTCAAAGCAACAAGAACTGCAAAGCCAAGTTCGATAAAGATGAAGAACAGCGTATCTGGGTTTCTCCGGAATGAGCCGGTCGTCCCCAGTGAGGCCTGGACAAAAGAGAGAGACAAAGGGCTTTTGGAACTGGGCCGCCTTTCTGGGATGGACGATGCTTCTGGCTCTGAAAATGGAAGGGCAGCCGCAGCAACACAGGAAGGCTGCCCTCGGGGCAGGGCTTCTGATGCCACGGAGCAGCCAGGGTTGTGACAGGTGTCAATCAGCACTGACAGCCTCCAGGTGCGGCTGCCATGGCTTCGCTGCCTCTTGTAGCCTCGGCTGCCGTCCGGCCTTGGAGTGGCAGTCGGGAGGGAGAGATCTGAGGATTCAGGAGACAGAGAGGCAAGAGGGAGGAAGCCCGCTTTTTAGAGGCGTTGGGCTCCTGGCCCGGTTCTGCCCTGAGCAGCAGCTCCTTGACCCTGGCTGGTCACAGCCCATCTGCCAGCCTCGGTTTCCTTCTCTGTCTCAGGTGAGGGGTAGGGGGGCTAGACCACAGTTCTCCATCCTGGGGGGGCTGGGCCTGGGCACTGCTGTTTTTTAAATGCTTCCCAGGAGACTCTGACCAGCTGGGCAGAACCACAGCTGCCCAGAGTCTACATGGCTGGACCTTGGCCCTGGACAAGCTCTAAAGACTCTCTCGGAAAGGAGAAAACAAAAGTCCACCTGGTAGCACCCTGGCTTGCTCCCAGGTCTCTCCACCAGGAACGGACGAGGACACTGAATCCTTGTCACTGGGGGTGTGCCAGGGCCTCTTGAGATCCACGGTAGGGAGGGATGCCAGAGTGGGATTAAGCAGCGGCCACAGGGATGCAGGGGAGTTAGTGGCGGGCTCCAGCTCACGGGTCTGCGAGGCCAGCCTTGAGCCTTATTGTCTAGCTTTCCAGTGGTGTGATTTCTCTAGGGCCACTTTCTCAGCTGTGAGATGCCAACAGTCATCCTGTCTGCCTCACAGATGAGGGGCAAATGAAGCAAGACATGGAGCTCAGAGCCACGCCTGGTTCATGGAAATGAAGTTCAGTGACCTTGTTAGTGGTCCCCTAACTGGGACTGCACACTCCATGGGGGCAGTGATGGTCCGTGCCAGGTTGAGCCTGGCAGCCTGACAACCAACTGGAGTCCAGGCACGGGGCAGGTTGTCCGCACATGCTGGTGGATGCATGAATGGATGGAAAGAAAGAAAGCAGAGAGGGAGGAAAGGGGGAGGAGGAGGGAGGGGGAGGGGTGGCGTGGAGAGAGACACAGAGAAAGGTGGGCAGTGGGACAGAAAGAGGGAACTTACTACGTCTAGAGCCTGACCAGTGACAGAATGTGCCCGGCATACTTTGAGGCAGCCTCTTCAGGGGTGAAGCCCCCACATAATGAGCCTGGACACAGGTCCACATGGGGGAATAGAGTGACAGAGAGCTCACTTCTGACATCTCGAAACCAAGTCTGCCTGTGCTTAGCTAAATTCAGCATGAAAGCTGTCTGCACCCTAAGGACCAGTGTTGGAGCTGGGCTACATTTAAAATAACACTAGACAACGACAACCCTTTTTACTTATTATTTCCTTCTTTTGCCGTCACATCAAAGCTATTTCATCGGTATATGTTCAAGAAATGTTTTTTAATCTCCCAAATTATAGCTTCTCTATATATGCTTGTCACTGTAAATTACACTGTGACTCCCTGAGCCTTTTTTTTTTCCTGATGGTGTCAATGACAATATTTTCCCCAGGGACCTCCGCTGGGGCCTGCCTATCTACACACTTACTCCTCTGTGGTTAAGTCACACTCCTGCCTGTTTCTCCCCACATCTGATTTGCTGTAACCCACAGGAGCCGCAGCCCACACCCCTGTCACGCTGGGGACGGCTGTGACATTCCTGCCGGGGCTGTGGGGAAAGAAAGCAGGCCGCTCTGAGCAAATCCAAATTCTCGGGCTTCCCCAGGAGGAGTGTGGCTCCCACAGCCCCTTGCCCTCCCGGGGCTGGGACGCCCGTAGCCGGGCTGCGGAGCTGGGCTCTCTGCTCTGCCTCTCCAACCTGTTGGCAGCACTAATCGCCTGGCACGCAGGCGGCTCTGGTCACGTCACTCAGCCTTCCAACTAATGACTCATCTTTGCACGGCCATTTGTTTGTGCTGGTTTCAGACAGACTAATGCTTTTAATGGCACATAATCATTTTTCAGAAGTCATTTGTTGCCACTAATCATCTCAGTAATACGCCACGATGGAACACATAATGACATTCGTAACAGGACAAATGGCGGTGTGATTCCTGCCTTTCCCCCTCTGATCTATATTTTACCACGTGCCCAGAGGCTAATGACTGAGTGTCATTAATAAACAACCATCTCAAAGATTTTTTTGCCCGTGGGGGGTTTGGAAGGGCAGGGGTCACCCTTTAAAAAGGATTCCTGAGATGACTGTGGGCCAGCATGAGAGAGGAGAGGAAGCAGCCAGCAGACGCAGCTTGTAGGAAGCCTGGCTCTCCTCCCACGAGCTAAGGCCCGGGTCAGGCTTGTCTTCCCAGGTGGCACGCGAGTGTCCAGTGAGGAGACCAGGGGAGGAGGGGAGGACCCTCAAGGTAGCAAACAAAACACAAATGATTGAGAATTCCTGACCGGAAGGTTGCAAGCTGGATCTCTAGGGCCAGAGAGTTCCATGGAGAGATTGGTCTTCACTGAGAGGGGTGAAGACGGGGCTCTGAGGAGACGGGGTGGGGTGGGCACAGCAGCTTCCCTGCTGCCCTGCTCACCTGCCAGGTGGGTGGACCCTCTGGGGACCCTTTGGAGACCCTGAGGCTGCAGCAAGCTCAGGAGAGACTTTTGAGTACATGGCATAAGCCGTCTCCTTGCAGCAGCAATACTGGCTGTGAGCGATCCTTCTGTTAAAATGGCTGCTGGGGCTCTCAGAGGACATGGGGCTCAGTCAACTGCAGCCTGGGACTTCTATCCTGAGATGCTTTCATTCACTTACAGAACGTGTAAAATCAAGGGACCTGTCCCAGCCCCAGAGCCCGAGGGGCCTAAATATTTGGCACAGTCAGATCCTTCACGGACCCGACTCTCCTTACGACAAGTCTTTTGAGTAATGATGTCAACAAGATAATGTTTTATCCCCATGCTCGCCAGAGAGTAACTGCTTAATAAAATGCAGCCATTACAATAAATAATGACGACAGGGGACAGGCTGGACATCACTTCAGGAAGCCAGGGGATAGGGCAGACAGCGGGGGTCATGAGAGCTGCTTCGCCGTGGCAGACATCCCAGCTCGGGGCAAATGGCTCATTTTCATCCTCAGGGTCCCACCCCCTAAGTTATCTTTCCATCATTCTGTCTCTCCCACATCTGCCTCCTTCCCTTGGGTCTCCAGGGAGGACATTCTGCCTGCACCCAGCTACCATGCTCCCAGACCTGGGGTGCAGGCTTGGCGAGGGTCTCCAGGGTTAGTGGGCAGTGGCCGGGAGACATTGCAGGAGGGAGGCTCAGAGCAGGCTTGTTGGTGCCAGAGGGACACTTAGCAAGTGTGCAACCCTGGGCAATTAAGGGCTCTGAGCCTTCTCTGCTCATTTATAAAAGGATATTAATGACATCTCCCTTGCCAAGGATCACTGTGAAGATTAAATAAAACCATGTGCATGCGATGTTGAGCACCAACAAGGCTCTCTTGCGACAGTAATTATTCCCGTTGCTGCTGTGGACAGCTCAGGTGTTCCCTGTGGAGTCAGGAGCAGAGAGCCCCGGGGTGAGGGGACAACTGGCACTTGGACACGGGCAGGCGAGTCAGAGGAGGAGCTGGAGGGGAGAGGCGGGCAGTCTCCTCGGGCGTATCCGGTAGGCCTCCTCTCTCGTGCTGCGTCCCTGGGCTGTATGCAGTCCCCTGTTGATTTTTGCAACGAGAAGATGCACAGAGATTCACTCGAAAGCCATCTGTTAGCAAGTGGGGAAGCCTCGGGCATCCTCGCTGATGTTCAATAATTTAGCATAAGCTGCGGGATGAGGGCTGACCGGGGTTCTGATGTCCATTTTAATGAAGTCCTTCTCCACCGTCCTCGAGCTCAGGCCTGAGGACTGTGGGCCCCCATAAACCGTGCACAGCTCCGTCAGCCGAAGCCGCTCAGTCGTGGGTGGGTGGCCGTGGACACAGACCCACGGGGTACGGTCTGAGGAGAGGAGTTGCAAGCACACACCACACGTGTGCCGTGGATCTGCGGCTGGGATGGCTTTTCAGGAGGCCCAGGGGGCCCAGGGGGCCCAGGCCAGCCTGCAGCACGGCCAGCTCAGAGGGGCTCACGTGAAAACCAGAATGGGAGCCATAATTGTCCCTTCAGAATGAGAAACGCCACAAGCTGGGCAGAGGCCTTAAATAGTCTTGTGTGCTCCTCCCCCTGATCTGGAGATACACATCCATGTTTTATAGACAAGGAAACAGGGTCTCAGAAAACTAAAGTAACTCGTGAGACTGAAAAGGGATAGAATACGGATCTGACCCGGAGTTTGAGTTTAAAATTCCTGCACTCGCCATGTAGGTGAGAGACTGGATTTATAGACTCCTATTTCTCCCCTCCCTTTGTCCCTCCTCCATCCCTCTCTCCATCCCTTCCTCTTTTCTTTCATTAAACATTGTTCCAATCCTTCTTACTAAAACAGACCCTGTGCCAGCAGTGCAGAGAACAAATATTTAGGGTACTTTCCTGAGGAGTGAGGAAGGCCAGGGGATGTGTTCCCTGGGACCCCAGAGGAAATGAGCTGCACACCCGAGTCCAGATGGACACCCTCTTGATGGCTCAGGCCAAGAAGTGGGGTGTGAAGTGGGGAGTCTGAGCTCAGAGAAAGCTGGGAAACCCCAGAGCCCATGCCCCTAAGCAGAACCTCAGGACCATGGGCCACTCTGGCTTCTCCCCACTGGGGACTCAGAGGTCCCCACATTATGGCTTGTACTGTGTTGTCCTGAGGACTTGTCCAGCGGTATTCATGGTTGCTCGGGGGAGGCTGTAAAGTGGGTGTTGTCTCCAGCCTCAGGGCAGTGCTGCCAGGAGCAGGGATGGGCAGAGGAAACCCCAAATGTGCTGTCTGGATCCCTGCCCCTCCCCCACCCCTTCCTCTACTACGGCCTCAGGATAACTCTGTTTACTTGTAGGCAGTGGCTGGCATTTCTGTCTAGTGAAACCCACAATCTCGGTGTCTCAAGAGCACGTACATATCAGGAAAACACATCTCCTATTGCCTCTTCTTCCCACTTCTGGTTGCCGGTTACCCGAGGTGCTCCGCTGGCTGAGTCGTTTCTCCCTGTACACACCAGGAGGACCATTCCTCCAGGGTCACGCACCCACAGGGCTTTCAGCCTCAGGTGCAAGAAAGCCTGGGGAACTCACTCTGCACAGCAGACAGGGGGATCCTAGACCTTGAGTCCCGCAGTTCAGGGACTACGTGGCTCTTCATCGTCCCCTGCCCTAAAAGGGCCTCCATGAACTGCTCGTTGAAGGGGCAGTTGGATCGCCCCTTCCATTGTTCCTGGGCCATCCTTGTCCCTTTCTAGCTCTGTGGTCCAATGTTCGTATCTCTAAATGGAGACCATTGTGCCTGCCTCTGAGTTTTTTCTGAGGATTAAGTAAAATAACATACACCAGATAGATAAGTGCCCATAGAACCACTATGGACCCTGCAAACACCCTGTGGTACATCCATACAGTGGAATGCTACTCTGTACCCAGAACCGAGCCAACTGTGTACACACTACTGCCTGAATACATCTTCAATGCAGTTTACTAAGTGAAAGACACCAGACTCAAAGGCTTCCCAGTAGGTATGACATGTTGGAAAAGGCCAACTCCAGGGAAAAAAGACAGACTAGTGCTGGCCAGGGGCTGGGAGAGGGAGGAGAGTCAGAAGTTAGAGGGCAGGAGGGGACTTTTTGGAGTGGATGGAATGTTCCTGCATCTTAAAAGGGATGGTGGCTACCTGACCGCGTACATTTGCTAGAACTCCCAGGGCCGCCCACTTTTAAGAGGGGTCAATTTTACCATATGGGAACAATGCCGTAATTACAAACGTAATGAAACACAAAATCCCAGGAGAGCCTCTGTGGCCTTTGGAGGTTCATGTGGTTGGCTGCCTCCTGATTACTCTCATTGCCTTCTGCTTGGAAGGCCACGGGAGGCGCTGGCACTTCCTGCTGCTGGAGAGAAGTCCAGGACTCTGTTTGGCTCGGGTGATGCTTCTCTCGGGAAATGTAGCCAAAGTGGAAGATTCCCACCTGGGCGCCTGAGCGACGGCTAATGGGGTCCCAGTGGTTCACGTCCAGAAAATAACAAATGGCGTCAGAATCATCGGGTTAAGAAAATCAGAGCGCATTAGGGAGGTGAGGGGAGTGTGCTGGAGGACATCGAGCTAATGTGGGGTGCATGGTGGGGGTGTGTTCCTGCCTGATAAATGGCTGCAGTCAAGTGGCAAACCCACGGGCATAAAATTGCCTCCTTGCGATAGGTCAGTTTTGGATCCAGCCGGCAGCAAAGGTCCCGTTAGTGTCTCCATCATTAACCAATATAGACACAGGTAATTTGCTTCGCTCTTCCGATGCAAAGTTAAATGACTCATCATTATCTTATTAATGCAATCAGGGGATGAACATAAAGCTCGGCTGGCATTTCGCCTCCACAGCACTTTTGGAGGGGTCAGATATTCACAGCCCCCTTGACTCACTTCCTTGACACTTTCTCCCCCTTCCCAGGACCCCACACTTTGTTCCCCTGCCTTCCTGGGCACTGGCTGGATGCTCACTGAGGGTGGCATTCTGGGCCAGTGAGGCTGCTTCTAAATCCCCACCCCCTGCTCGGCACCTGGGCACCCGGGCTAGGCTCCGGAGCGCTGCCCTTTTGTAGCCTCACAGAAATGGTTGGGTTTGGAGGCCCAAGGTTTCGGTTTGGCTGATAAGAAGAGGAGTCGCACCATGTGGACATCTTTCGTGCAACACACATCGCCGCACACTTGGCATGTGCTACGTGGCCCCACAGCCGGCACAAGTATGCTCTTTACTCTAAATTGTGCACATTAGGGAGCAGAGAGGCTACGTTCGGCTACCAGTGATGGCGAGCAGTTAAAAGTGACTTATATCAGAGGGCCTTCTTTGTCCTCACACTGGACTCCGGAGGTGAGTGCTCTGGGGTCCCTTCACAGCACAGTGATGTCCGGGGTCTGGTTGGCCTCTTGGAGGTTTCCTCTGCCTCCCTGCTTCATTGAAAGATGGCACAGGAACTCTGAGCCCCACTCCCTCACCCATCCATGGTCAAGGGTAGCAAGGGGTATAAAGCAAGGGCTTCCTTTACTCTTCTTTTTCTCTTCCTCCCTTCCTTTCTCCCTTCCTCCTCTTCCTTCTCCTCCTAAGAAATAAGGCAGGACAATCTTTTCCAGATGTCCCAAACACATTCACTTGAATCTCGTTGACCGGAACTGGCCACATGTCTGTGTCCTAGCTGTCAGCAGGCAGGAAATGAGTGCTGGGTGACTTTGGCTCCTGTAGCAGGAGGCACGTTTTGCAGGGAGAGGGTGTGAGGATGTCTGCAGGCAGACAGTGGACAGCAACACAAAGGTGTTCAGTTCCTCGCCGGAGACCATTAGCTAAGCAGGGACCGGCTGGGGGTTGTGTTTGAATGCTTTAGCCAAACTGCAGAGTTTCCTTCTGATCAATAGGAGAAAAATGAAGAGTAGCAATCAGCCTCTCCCATACAGGCCAAAAGCTACTGGGTGAGAATGCCACACAAAAAATTTTTTAGAAACCACTTCAAAACAATAAAAGACCTCTCAGCACTCTTACAAACCAATGTTCTAAAGCCCAACCTCATAAATCCCACCCCGAAGTACAAATATCCTCTTTATTTGCTATGATCAGGGAGTCAGGTGTCCTGGATGAGAGGGCGTTTCTAACACCAGGGGCTTTCTCCTTTCCACGGGAAAATAAACACCTTGCATTCAGCCTCTTTTGAATGAAATCTTTCTCAACTGTGTCCTAAGCCATTGTTCCCTCCGCTCAGTGTCTGGGCTTTAAATAGAGACAGTCTCCGTCCCTCATGCTCATCGCTCCATTGATCTGGAAGGTTGAAAACAAACAGAACATGTGACACCAGACACATTGCATTTTCACACTGCATTACACGAGACACTCTGGACCGGGGTCCTAAATCTTTCCTTTCCTAGGTTACCAGTTCCCAAAGGATATATTTCCGTGGGGTGGTCTTCAGCATCCAGAGATTATTTCCTCTTATACTTTCTGGTCTGGTCTCCCTGAAAGATGAAATTGCTGAAGGCAAGGTGACACCCCAGATATCTGATAGTGAGGGCTGGGCACCCCAGAGCCTGTCATAAGCAGTGACCTTGGCCTCTGGGACTCTTCTGGTACCAGCCCATTTGGTCCCTCACCTGCTGGGTGCTGCCTTTGGCTTCCGGTACCCATTGCAGGCTCTTCGGATTGGTGAACCTGATGGGGGAACGCCAACCCCAGGATGGTGGGACCCTCATGAGCCAGGCTAGCTCAAGTCTCCCAACAGCTGAGGAGCACTGACCACCAACTTCTTGCTACTGTCGTAGCTGGCACACCCTCAGAGGTCATTGCTGTGTGTCCCTTCCCTGAGAGATCCCAGCTTCTGTGCTTTTCTGGTTAGCATTGCCTTAGACTCTTTCTTTGTTTCTCCCCGCTTTCATCAGGTTGCTTTGGTTCCTATAAGCTATGCCTGATTTGGAAGGTAAAAAGCAAAAACCAAACTCGAGGAATGAGAAACATTAATTTTTCACACTATACTACATCAGAAGCTCTGGATGGGGGGGTCGGGGGCTGCAGGTCCTTTCTCACTTCTCTGAGGAGCTGGGGGCTTCCCTTAAGATTCAGAGGATGTTTCTTTGCATATTTCCAGCCTCCGCCTCATCATCAGATGAAATCGCCGAGGGCCTTGCTGTCAGACAGGAGCGAGGGCATCGCTGCGCATGCAGGATGCTAACTGGCAAGCAAGCGATCACAGAGGCCCGGCGCTTATGGAGCTTTAAGCAGCTTTGAGGAAGGAGAGAGAAAGCCAGGGACCAGAAGGGAAGTCTGGAAAAGCAAAGGAGAGTCAGTGTTTATTGAGTACCTGCTCTGCCAGGCCAAGTTCTGGCATTCCCCAATTTGACCCCATTCGTGGGTAATGAAACAGATGCCATGAGGAGTTAAGTAACTTTCCAAAGGCCACACAGTGGGTAAGAAGCAGAGCTGGAGGATTTGAAGCAACCTGCGTGTAACTTCAAAGCTATGGAATCCAGGAGGGCAGGATGGTTAATGGTTTGGGCCCAAACAGGGCTAGGAATACTGGAGTCCCACTGTGTCTCAGCCCTCTGCTGAGTCATGGCTGGCCTCAGTTTCCCCACCTGTGCACCTGACCTGAGCTTCTTTCCAGCTGCCACTGTTAGTGGGAAGGTGTTCTTTCCTGCTATGTGGAGACCACAAGAAGCTGTGACTTCTCCATGGGAACGAGGGGGCTGGAGTCTTCTGGTCATATGATGCTGGACTGTCAGCTTTGGGGACCAGGGCTGGGCTATGCCCACTGGGCAGGCTGCAGGTTGCATGGAAAAGCACTGGCCAGTGCTCCAGGGAGTGCGGCCACTCTGCGGGCCTTGCAGCAGCCCATGAGCTATCTCTGGGCATGAAATTTAGTCTAACTATTCCTTATAGCACAGCTTCTTCCTTTTCTTTCCCTGCACTGGTTCCTGATGGCCCCACTTCTCTCCCACTCCTCTCCAAGGAAAGGGTGGGCTGCTCAGGGAGCAGGCAGAGTGAGCACCTTTATCACACACAGCCCAGCCACGTTCTATCTAGAGGAGTCCAGGTGTCTGAGTAGAATGGCTAAGGCTCAGCCCAGCTTGGTGTTCTCCCTTTCTGTCCCCACCCGAAGAGGACAAAAGAGGAGATCCTAGAAGTCTCCGAGGGATTCCAGCTCTGCTTAGGAAGATGAGCTATCCAGTCATGAGCCAAGTGTGGGCATGTGACTTGCCCCAGCCTCAGCCTGTGAGTCATCTACTCCAGGCCTCCAGCTCTCCATGGAGAAATCTGTCGCCAGGCTGCCAGATATCCGACCACTGAGTCATCCCACACTGCAAGTGAGGTTTGTCGTGACATTCTAGTTTCTACACAGATCAGGATCTCAGAGGGCCCACCTAAGAGATGATTTTGGGGCCTTTAGAGAGGG